>JAOUZG010042732.1:0-24711 GCA_026289955.1 Argiope argentata
TTTTTCTTCCTTTCCAAAAATGAAATTCAAAATCTACACTCACCTCCTTTTCTGCTAGGAGACTATTTTCCAGTTCGTCCACCCTCCTCATCAACTCGGCACGTACTTCTGCCGCCTCCTCCAGGGCCTTTCTCACCTCCTTCAGATCACACTTGAGAATGGCATTCTCCTCCCTAAGATTCATAAAAACCTGAAAGAAATTTTTGAATCCATTAGAAATATGGAAAGTGAAGACAAAGCTATAGAATCTCCCGCATATTTCTTTATATTTGATTTTCAATTCTTCTTCGTTTATTTCAGTTCTTCGTTTTATTTCAGTTCTCAAATACAGAAATCTTGTTTGATTTAAAGATGGGAAAAAAAGAAATAAATGGATTCATTAAAAAAATCGGGAAAATGTGTTCGCCACTTATAAAAGGGTGCAAATATAAATAGAATAGGTTTTATATGCAGATGGGTGTATCAACAGATGAACTATAAATAAACGAATTGATATTATAAAAAAATGGTTTACGTTTAAAATAATTTTTAAAATTTAATTCAGAAATTTTTATAGTAAAAAAAAAATGAGAGTTATTTTCAACTATAATCTAAATTTTTCCAGCCTATATTTTGGAAGAATTGCATCAACTGATTTTGTGTTTATCTGAAACGACATGGTAGTTATTTTATTCCCATCTCAAACTTGAAACATAGACTGTTAGCATAATCTAAAAATCTTAAATTTGATCTTTTTTGGCGAAAGTTGATTGGCCAAATTCTTCAGCAAGAGGAGACTACATGATAGCTGAAAGTTTATTAATAACTATATTGTAATTTAATTTGAAAAGAAAAGAGAAAAGAAAAAGAAAATGCAATAATAAAACAACTGAGTACATTATATAAGCGGTATTAAAAGTGGAATGTTAGGCATTCAGAATTTAAACATTAAGAGAGCTGGAAACTTTTCAGCTTTAAACACCGAATCAAATTTTGATGGACACCGCTTGAAAAACACGTACGAGTTCTCTAAAATAATCGGATCGAGTAACAGTCGGCTTCTCCTCGCATCTGTAAATGACTAACTGTAGAAAGATTAATTACGAGCATATGAATGTCTATGAAAAAGAAAGGATTCTCAGTTCTTTACCTAATTTGAATGATACATAAAATTAATGATTCTTTAAAAATGTGAAGCTTATTGATGTTGTCATTCTATAAAAGTGCTCGTTCCATATTTTATCAATCGATTTAGGAAAAAAATTTCATTTTCACTACAAGTCTTTCAAGACACACTACAAAGAAAGCAATTCTTTATGAAGAAAAAAAATCAGTAAATGCAGCTACTGATCCAAGAGAATAGCTCACATTTTATACCGCATCTGAACTTCATGTAGCAATAAATTACTGAAATAATCGATTGATAACAGAACGATGTCAAAGATTATTTTCGAGAGGTATATAAAAGCTCTACAAAAAACATAGATAAGATATTGTAACTATCGTATTGTAGAGATCAAAAAAATAGATATACGTACTGATGCAGGTACGGGAGGTGGGCCAGCTGTAAAAAAAGAAAAAAAAAACCCGCTATAAATACATAAAATATAAAACTGCAGTTTTCGATATAAACAAATATAAGAAAAAAAAATTTAAAAAATCAATTCCTACTTTGAATATAGGAAAAATTTAGGAAGTTAGGATTTTTTTTATTTTAGTTGCTTTTTATTAAATAACTATAATTTTGATCTCGTATTCCACTTTACAATGGAATGAAGGGTGCGGTAGTTTCTGAGGGTATAGACCCCTCAGTACCCGAATAATTGACTCAGTACACCTAACGGTATAACTCCCGACATTGAGAACTTTGCGACCATGTCCGAACTCGCAGCAGAAGGGCTGAGAATCCTACGCCCTACCGACCCAACTATTCCGATCTAACATTTACAACTACTATAAAGAACGATTATAAAAGCGAAAAAATCTTTTAATTAATTAATAAAATTATTTGAATTAATATTTGAAAAAACCTGTACTAACGTCAAATGCCATCCACTACAGGTTAAAAAAATTACTTGAACTTGATTGGATGAATAGAAATATTTTTATTAATGATTGAAAATTTGAACAAGATATATATACATATGTAGGTAGAATGTGAGCTAATAGCAAGAATTGACAAAAAAGGCAATTTCAAATACGTACCAATATCTCTGGCTCCGGATGTTCCACCCTAAAATAAAAAAATATATATATCGAATTATACTTTTTGAATAGATATTTCTTGATATACATACTGCCAAAAATTTTAGAAAAATAAAAATAAATAAATTGAATGTTAGATTTTATTTTTTTTCACGAGATTTAAATGATAATTTATAATTCATTCTTGCGAGAAATATACTTTGAAATAAAAAAGTATGTCCGCTATATTTTAGCAAATTGCAATATTTTACAAAGAAGAAATTCAACACCTTTAATGAGATAATTCTGTTATGGACCAAATGCCATTAACCGCAATCGATTGTCTCCAAGTGATGCGCGTGCCAAAGGGCATTTGATAACCCGCTTTTTATGGAGCGATATCTACATAGGGCTAAACTTGTATACGCTAGCGTACAGATGTCAACAGGTAGCTGTGTGCAACAAGCAAGGTTACTTTTTAAACAGCATTAAAATGCTTTTGAATGAAGAAGTGGCTTATAATATCAAGATTCTTTATTCTTTCGAATACCAGCAATTTCTACTACACGAGATTGATCACATTAACAGTCTTAAAATAAAGCACCTATCACGATAATTTTATCGATGGATAAATTCCTAAGGAAACTTCCACTCTATGTTTTATGCAGTTCATTTAAATTATATCACGAAAAACTATTTTAAAAATGGTACATGATGAAATCACCAATATTGCTCATTCGCTCCGCCGATTATCAATTTTATTGGATTATGATAATTATTTCTTATAGAAACAGCATAAAAAGATGAAACAAGAACAATTATATTTCAAATAAACAGGTGCACTATTGAAATCAAAGAAATAATTTTAAAAAATCTAACATCTACTGATTCGATTTTTCGATTCTGCCGAATCGAGACCGTCGAGGACGGTGATTCTGTTTGATATTGATTGTCTGAGAAATGACAGAAAGGTTTCGAAAATATTTCATGTTCGTGTCTGGCTTTCCAAATTTTTCAACTAACAATGTCCCATAACAAATTTGTGAATATGGTAAATAAATTCTTTATGAGATATGGCATGTGCCGTAGAGAATTTAACAAATATAGCATCTTCGTTTCTCAAACACCAAAAATGTTTCGATATTTGTCAGCTCATTTGGGAAAATCAAGCTAAATGCCAGGCTAGATTAATACGCACTCAGCCCAGCGCGTTTCAGCGCCGAAGTCAATGGTCTTACAAATCTATACTAATACGAACCGATGCAGATTACAGAGCGTGCCGAAACAAAGGAAAAAAATATCATGAGAACAAATTGCATTTTAAAAATTAACAGAAAAAGAAATTAAGAGCTAAATTATCGAGTATATATTATATAAAGTCACATTTTCAGAAGCGTCTACTAAATTGTATTATGAAAACGAATTCTGAGACCACTTTAGATTTTTCAAAATATTTCTATTTTAATAAATCGGTATTTCTAACAATTATTATTTTTTTAAAAACATTCAGTAAAAAGGATGTTTTGAGTATTCAGTGTGATTTTGGAAAATTTGCATCAGCATTTATCAGTTTGTATAACACACGGAGCAAAAGTCATTATCCGAGCATGCATCTTTAAGCAAGTCGATCGATAGACAGCGAAAAGAATACTCGAACTCACCTGAAACTGGGGGATTTCCGCCTCTCTTGCTTCCTGAAAAATAAAATTATACCCTTAGTATATTATATCGGTTATAAAACAATTACCTACAATTTTAAGGTGCCTGTGCGTCACATGACCAGGAGAAATAATTTGGCTTTCCAAAATAATAAACTGAATTTCTGACTAATAAACCGAAATTTAACAAAAGTAAGACGCAATAATTTAATGCAAAAGTTGTACATAATCTAAAAATAACTCAGGTATTCATTAGATGTGAAAGGATCACCATAAAAATAACAGGCATCCAAGTGATCTCCTTCCCGTGCCATTTCAAATGTGCTATTTTACTAAAACAAAGGAAGTTTTTAACGAGAATCTAAAATAACCTCAGAGCATAGAATACAATTTGTTTTAACTTTACGAAATTTAGCACACTATAGCAACAGATATTAATCAGCTTAAGTTCTTAAGTTTCTTGATTTTTAAATGTTCAACATGAATTCCAGAATCTTAAGAAATCGACGAAACAAATTTGTAAAAGTTATACGTTTTTTTTTTCTCAAATCATTTTATTGAGACTTAATTCTTCGTGCATCTACTTCCTTTTCTGGAGTAAAATCTTAAAATCTTAACTCACTTAGTTAAAAATTTAAAAGAAAAATTCGAATTAAGAGCTATTTAATATTAATAAATACAAAGTGCTTTAAATAATGAATTCTTGTTAATGAAGACTTGTTTTGATTAAACTTTGTCCCGATAAATTGGAAAGATGTTTGAATATAATAGTTTTGCAAAACTTCAAATTGCAATCACGATGTAACCAAAAAGATTTGAAAATTGAGAACCATGTATCGTTATTTTAACTGTATACGCAGAGTATTCAGTTGTAATTCGAAAGATCAAAAAATATTATTCACTTTTTATCATTAAAGAAATAAGATGTTTCATTTAATTACTTATATTTTAAAACAAAGTACTGAAGTAATTAATATAAATTAGTACAAAAATGTCAGCTTTAATTTTAAAATCACACAAATTAGGACTAAATTTTTTTTACATAAAATTAAGGGTATTGAGAAAACATTTGAATTGCTAAAGATTTCAAATTTAAAATAATTGAATTATAAAAAAAACAATATGCGTGACATTTCTGATTGATTTTCGAATATCAAAAAATTGGTTATAAATGGTATATATCAATCCTCTGCCAGCACCCAATCAAATTTATTTCGTTGTTTCTCTCTCGCACTGGGAGATTATGACACGCAGTTCCTAACGCGCAATTACATGAATATACGCGCTGGACAAAGGGCCCATATGGCCTCCACAGGACTAGCAAAGGTAACGCATAACAAACCTCTTCCGGCTTGCAATAAAAGATAAACTGTCATTATTAAGCATAATCGTAATCTTAAACCGTAAGTTATAAAAACTGCGGTGATTTGGGGGGTTAATCTCTAAAATGCGATTCTAATGAGTGAGTTAAATATGTGCTTTAGATTTATTTCTTCGGACGATTGTTAACGATTTAACACAGAGCAAGAAATGCTTTCAGAAAATTGCATACTAAATTTGATGTATTTAAGTCACTGTTGTTTTTTAATTATTGAATTTTACAGGATTTAAAAAGAGGCCGACAGATGTCCCTTCTCAAAACAGTTCATTGTTTCATATGCAATTACACAACAGATATTAAGTTACTGTAGCAAATCTTATCAATTTAGTTCACTTTATTTTATATCTATTGTGTTAACTTATGTTTGAGAAGTCAGACAGATGACATTCTCTGAAAGCTAAAAAAAATTGCAGAATTCTTTCAATTTGGTCTAAAAATAGTGCACCAGATTTCAAAACACTAGCTCCAGTTCTTTGATTTATCTTTTTAACAGTCAGAAATAACACGAAAAACGTATTTTTCGAGCTTGAGGAGGTGCGAAAGGTGAATAGTCATCAAAATGTTTAATTCTATTTTTTTGTACCTTATAAAACTTCCAATGTACTTCGTGTACGAAAGTGAAAAATGAAATCATTGTAATCCAAACATTGAAAAATGCATAAAAATTATTATTCAGACTTTCTGCATGCAAAGATGTAGTATTATATTTGTATTACATTTTTTTAAAGTTACAGATTGATTAAAGGCGATTCGTGGACGTATTATGTTTTAAGTTTTCACTGCGCAATTCCAGCGGTCATCATTGGCTTTGCTGAACAGAAATTTACCACGACTCTGACATAAAATAAATGGATGGGAATCAAGAAAGAAATTTTTGAATGGTATATTCATAATTCTTTTAACTAATTTTTAGTCTAAAAGTTTTCCCAAATCAAAATCTACCTTTTCCTAATGTAATTATTTGTCAAAACATAGCAAAACACAATTCACATTAAAAAATTATTTTTCCATTTATAGAATTTTAAAGTGCTAACTATATTGAGCAATAAAAAGCATAACATCTCAATTGTGGTATTTTCAATATACACTAATATCCATAAATTGAAGAAAAAAACACTAAATTTAACTTTTTGCAACCCAATTTTTTTGTAAATCGCAGAGTCCGTTCAAAGATATAACAGCTTTAAATAGCGCCAGATACAAAATATCACCCCCCCTCCAAATATAGTTGGGCATTTTAGTATTTAACATTAGCAATTTAATTAGCGCCAGAAAACAGTTTTTCTTTCCTTTTAATTTTTTTCTATAAAAAAACTTAAAAAAACTTTACTAGTGTTAAGTATTTATGGCGATCTACAAAACTTGCTTGTTTACTAGCTGACACAACTATGCGTGGGAATAGTATTAGTCAGATAATTCAAGCATAAAACAAATCAGTTAAGAAATTTTGTTGAAAAAGTTATCGGAAAACGATATCAAAAAAATTTATTTTAATAACAATTATATTTCTAATCTGTATATAACTATCACAAATTTGACCTAAACACGTTACCACTTTAAAGCAAATTATAGAATTGTACATTGAGAAGCAGCCTGATAAAGCAGTAGTTATACTTGTTGGAAATTCGATACCGCCGTGTCACATTTTCAACAAATTTCGAAGATCAAAAAGATGCAGTGTCTATAGAGAGTTTTCATGTAAAAATACTTATAATACACTTATGCCCATAAATTAAGGATAATTCAGAGTTATGCGAAAATAGAACTCTAAAATACATATATCGTCCCAGAAATGACTACACATATCTTCGATATTAATATACAAATTACTTTATGCCAACAGATGACAAAAACAGTACGTCACAATGTAAGAATGTTGCATAAGGAATAGAGCAAAGTAAAATTGTTTGCAAGTGTTTTATAATCTTTTCAGTGCAACAACTACATAGTTATGACACAAAGGAATACATTTGGATGATTTTTTACATAGTAGAATTATCGGCCGTCTGTAATTCGTGCGTACCCAACTGGGTGGAGTTCAGATGAACTTGCTGTGTTATGGAACAAGAGCAATTTTTAGCCAAGCTACGCCACATTTTCGAGTTTTAAATATATGTATCAATATACAATAAAATCAAAAAAATGGAAAGTTTACAAAATCCAAATGTCTGAAAGTTTAAATCTATGATTTATGAAAATACACTTAATGATGTAAGGTATGGTACTATGCCAGAAAGAGCAGTTAATGTTTATATATGATTATATAAACCAGTTTTTAAAAAAAACCAAGATCAACATGAGGGTTTTGAACAGAAACTCGCCCAATTCAGGGTGAGAATTCTGAAAACCAACAAAAAGCTGTAGATAAAAGCTTGGAAAGTGCACAAGAATGCGAAAAAAACAGCTGTTGCACATTCAGCACAATGATGCTGGGTCTCCCATCAACAAATGTCGGTGGGTGAATCGTGTGTGCCCAACTCTCAATTTAGTTAAAATTATGTCCAGTTTTCTGCTGAATAAAGGTCTCCAGAAATCTTTTGTGGGCTTAATTGTATGGGGCTTATTATGGATTTGTGTGGTCCATTCAGTTTGCCATTTAGAATGCAAAACGCGACACACATTTCTTATAATCAGCAAGATGGAATCTGTGTTCAAAAGAAAGTAGTAGCCAGTTTAGCAGCCATACCAGCCTTTTCATTTCCTGAAATTCCCCCATGTTCTGGGACCCAGTATAAGATAATTGGAAAGACTTTCCAGATAAGTTTGTCATACAGGCTTAAAAGTTTGAAACTCAGGATGGCAACGATCACGTAAAGATGACAGGAATTCCAAGGCACTCAGTGAATTAGTGTATATTATATAGCTATTTGCAGAACAAATGGAAATAACTAATAAAGCCGTTAAAATAGCTGTTAACTCTGCTGTAAAAATGGAACATCAATTAATTCTATAAGCTGTTGTGGTATTGAAAATAATACCAGTGATAGAAGTACGATCAGAACCTCTATAGCCGTCTCTAAAAATGGGTTTAAATTGGCGATATTTTTTGCAATGGCCAGCAAAGATTTGCTGATATAATTTATCTGCAGTATTTTGATTATCAGAATTTTGAAAGGGATTCAATTTTATATGCCATGAGATATCCGGGGGGTGTAAAAGAAATGATTCTTCAGAAACTATTTGTTCCTTCTTTGGAGGCAGTTCTGAAACTAAACGAGTCGTTCTCTCAAAGAATGAGGGTATTGATGATGACCGAGTAGCCTGAAAACGCTGTAAGAATTGTCTGTTTAAAGTTATAATGGGAATAACCAGTGTCTGATAAAAGTTTGAAAAAATAATGGTCAATATCTACCTTCTTATGTACAGAGATGGTTCATTACATTCCATATACTAACTTTGTACAGGTGATGTGCTAAATGCTCCAGAGCACAATCTAAGAGCAGCATGATGGACAGTATCTCATTTCAGGAGAATACTGCGTCTTGCGGAACCATAGACAATGCAACCATTGTCAAGTTTTGATAAAATTATTACTCTGTAAATGCTAAGCAAAGGCAAATGGTTAGCACCCCGTGAAGTGTTAGAAAGAATCTTTATATTATTCAGATATCTATCATTTTTTTCTAGGGTAACTTACATAAGACAAAATCGCAAACTTTTTGTCAAAGAACAGTCACAAAAATTTAATCTCGTAAAGTACTTGAATAGGATGACCTTTAAGGTAAATCACCGGTTCAGGAAGGAGGTTGAGCTTTCTACAGAAATATACAGCATTTAATTTTTCCATCATTATTATTAGATTTTAAAAAAATAAACCGTTTCTTGCAGGGAAATGCAAGCTGGTTGATGAGAATTATATCTTTGAGATCAGAATTTTTCTGATCCATAGTTCGCTGCCCGAGAATGAAAAAAATTGTGAACAAAAAAAATTAACTGCTTTATAGTGAGAATGGTGGAGTAGCTCTCTCAGACATTGAATCATCCCCAGATAAGTAATCATTGAGTGAATCATCATATTTACGTTTTCAATAAAATTTTGCAAAGATAATGTTTTTTTTCAATTGTTTGGATGGATCTTTGACTTTGGGGCATCTAACTGAGACTTTTTGCTTCAATTCTTTTCTCTTTCGTCTTTTTTTTTTTGCTTACTTAAGCTTTTAGAAGAGATACCTGAAAGAGTTTTAAAATTTTGGTACAGATAAAGGTCCTGAATTTGGACCAGGTAGAGAAATCTTTCTAAAGTTTACGCTGGAAGATGGTGGCATCTGAGTCATTACAAAAACATTAGTAGATTGGGATATAAGGCTTTAATAAGGGATACAATTTACCCTTTTAGGAGGGGTTGTTTTGCCAGTCCGGCAATCTGGACAAGCTAAGGCAGAAATAACGTTATCGTCTGACCAAGTAACAGATATTTTAGCTAGAGATACTTCTGCCTGCTTATCTGTAGATGTGAGGGAAGTTTTTAGAGCAGATGCGAAAGATTTACTCGTTGGGGTTCTACGTGTAATTATATTTGAGCTTTGATGAAAGATATACTTTGTGTAACTATTATATTTTGGATTTCCTTTTCACTAATCCAACTTGGACAGGATTTAGATACGCTGGATTGTTTCCACTGCAATTAACGCATCTTGGAGAGGATGCGGAGCATGTATTTTTGTCAGTGAGAATTTCAGAGCATTGAGCCTGTGACAGCTTCCCCCGGCAATTATGAACAGTGTGACCGCATTTTTGACTTTTATAGCAACGTAATGACTTAGAATAAATGGAAGAGCTAGACAATTGTAAAATGATAGATTTGGGCAAGACAGGCCGATTAAATGCTAACTTCAGATGCATTGTCAGGAGAAGTTTAGCATCCCGTTTAATTGACACTTTTCACTGCGACGACAAAGATTTTGAAACTTCTAAAATAGAAGATTCTGAATCATTTTGAAAGTCTCTTTGAGAAAGAATTTCACGAAAAGTGTTGAATATATGGACAACCTGATACTTCAGGATTTCTGATGTTTTATAATTGCATAATTTTATTAGCCAACTTAGAAGATGAAACCACAACAAGGTCATAGGAAAAACGTTTACTATTTTTTGGTTCACCAATTATGTTAACGACTGGTTTATTATTTAAGATTGGATTCAATTCTCATGGTATCGGAAAGATATTTGACAATAAAAAAACGGGAAGAATCGAGACAATCCGGTAAAGGACTCATGCAAAGGCAACAAAAATTCAGGTCCCGACGGCGCCGTCCGCCATCGAGCCCTACAAGAGAAGGCAGTGGCTGACTCTGGGCATGTCAGCCTCTGTACTTGATGATGGCAAAGACCTATACACTCAAGACCACTTCGGGGATCGTTGCCACTCTTAACGCCATGCCCCAGAAGTTCACCACTTTCGCTCGATCCCCTTGAGCATACTAGCCATACGACTAGAATTACAGTCGATTGATACATCAGGTACCTAAATGCACCTCCATTCTTATGATCGTCATGCATGGCGAGCATGTGGGGACTTTGGCTGTGCATGAGAACAAGATGCAAACAGAGCGGCATAATTTGGAATGACCTAGATGGCCATTGCCAAACTTGGCAATAATTAGAAGATGATGGTAATGAGAGTAGACGTTACAGGTCACCTCCGAATTGTAACGCTGAATGAGAATTGGCATTTGACAGTTACTTCCAAAAGATAAAGACGGATTACAGCACCATACCTGTCTTGTCAGCTCTCTTCAGCCACTGGTTCAATATTTTCAAGGCAGATCATGTACAGACGCTTAGAGTAGATTGGTCTATATACTCGTAGACCTTTCAAATGCGTTCCCTTTACAAAAAGGCATTCTCATTTGCTGTTAGTCTTAATAAGATAACATGCCTTATGAACAACTAAAAAGTGAGGATGTCATTTTTTTCTGACAAGTGCAAATTTAGCTATTGGCGTCTGAATCTTGTCTAGATTTTCATATGGAGTGTGCCTAGCACCCGTTACCACTAAGAGAGCATCATTGAACGACCCTTATTACGTTGGTGCAAAATTAGGGTGTGATTATTCTGGGGTCCAGAACATACCTCATGTTTAAACTGGAACCATGACAGGTCTAACCTACTGGGACGTCAATCTGGAACAATATGTATGTTTGAGGGGGGAACTGCCATACATGCATAATTTGTGTTTATAGATGAAAACGCCCGTTTTTACTACGAAAACACCGTAAACAAAAACATCAATTGGAGGATATCCCAAGTATGACCTGCATTCTCACCGAAATTTAATCAAGTCGAGCATGTGCGAGACATGCTTGGCCGATGAGTTGCAGCCCATAAACAACCCCCTACATGCCTACCGGAGCTTTGGAGAAAATTGCTTGATAAGTGGGGTAATATTCTCCAACATCAGATCGATAATTTGATACTCAGCATGCTTAGGCGTTGTACGGACTGTATTGGGAAACATACCATGTATTCACCTTCATACCAACTTTATAATACTCTTTTATAAATAAGGTTATATTGTAATTTGATACAAGAAGCAAAAAAAAAATCATTTTTAATAACTGATATCAAACATAGCATCGTTTTTGCTATTTACTTTTTCTTAACAGGCTTTAAAAATAAGTCGCATTTGTTTTGCTTCTGACTATTTCCTTTGCTGAGCATGAATTATCCTTAATTTATGGACACAAGTGTAAATGACTTTAACATAAATTTGAGTCTTTTTAGAAACGGAAATGCATTATTTTATTTTATATAGATTTTATTAGATAGATGATATCAATGAACACGAGTTTTGCTTTACGAGAACGATTAATTCGGGAGAAAATTTTGCTCTTTAATCGTTTTTCCATTCTATTTAGGCATTTTTTCGACCACTAAATAGATAAACATTCCAAAATTTTTATTTTTCAGCAAGTATACAACGACCTATGTAAAATGTACCATTTTTAAATGGTATACAATTAATGGCTAAATTTTTAATACCCAAGAACGTACGATGATTTTTATTTCATAATTACACTTTACATACATTTTTTTAAGTAAATGCGAAAATTAAATTGCTACCATTCACGATTCATTTTCCCAAAGGTTTTTTATTTATGCTGTACTTTATAAGGCATCAAAGTTTCTTGGTTTCAAAATAAAAACATTGGTATTAATAAAATTTACAAGAAGAATAATACAACTAAAGTTTTTCAGTGTTGTAAATATTGAATAAGTTCAGGAACTGGTTTCAACTTAGTTAAGATTACGAAATGAATAAAATATGATGGATGAAGGAACTAGAATTTTAAATTAAGATAAACGATACGTATTTATGAATAGCATTATAAATATAACAAACATTAGTGTACGACATTAAAAGATTTTTTCACTTAAATATTATGTATATATAGTTTTATGCATATATTGTTTAATCTGTAGAGATAATTTAAAAGGTTTTTAAAGGACAATATCAAATAATGGGAAGATAATTGGAGAATAATGCTTCATGACACTTTCTAATAAAAACAGATAAGGATTCATACTCAGAAGAATAATAAAAAATTACAGCAATCTTTTCAAACAGTGTACTTACAATCTCCGCAAGCATTCTTTCATATTGTTGCGCCCTACCCCTGACGCTTGTGGCGGGTGCCTCCTCTCGGCTCCTTTTCCTAGAAGGGCCTGAAATAAAGGAAAATACATTGTTCAAAGGAGCAAAAAACCTTAGAATTATTTATATTAAATACTGCATAAAATTAAAAGTAAGAAAGCTCTTAACTTTTCATATAAATAATTAAAAATGACTATGTAAAGAACCAGACTAGGTCTCTTTACTAAAATATTTAAAAAAATTTCAGCATGTTTACTTTCCCCAATTGGGCTAATCTCTACCAATTGGAAATTTCTCCATTCTTTTCAGTCCCCCCATTTAAGCATACAGTGACAGTCAAGTCTGAAATATCTATAATAAATTACGAAAAGAAACATTCATGTTAATGTGAGTTTCTTTATGTCGGTTTTCAAGTTAATCACTAAATGTTTAGCCAGTATTCGTGCTCTTTGAAATGTTGAATGAAAAATTTTGTGACGAGATTTTTAACGGCTTATTCAGCATATTTTTAAGCTTCAAATTTAGCTGTCATAATTCACTCTAATATTATAAAGGCTTTAGAGTCATTCTGTTCTATGCATCTCTAATTTTCTGTCAACTCCAATAAACTTTATTTTAAAGTGGACATGATTAAACTGCAAATAAATAAAGTATTGAAATTAAGCCATTTTTAAAAAACATGAGTAGGGAAAACATACATTCAGCATTGAATTCTTATGTGCCATGTAGAATAATTTACATACTTTAATATTTCAAAAACTTATAACAAAAATTTCTAATTCATCATAAAATTCAATTTCTTTTTTTACTTAAAAAAGGGTTTAAATGAGATAGTAATATTTTATTTTACTTCAATCTATAATTAGACCAAAAAATGAGGAAATCTAAATTTTATACAACCATTTGGTCCTAAGGAATTATTCTGTGAAATATTTGACACTTCGACACACATTTCTATCCTCTTCGATCAAATCTAGCTGTTTAATAAATTTTGAATATTACAACTTCAGATCTACCAAAATTTGTAGGATCTAAGGCCACTCAGTTTTGAGACACCTTGGCCCACCGATCCTGAAGATTTTCTAATCGATGTTGATATTAGCTAATTTTCTTTCTTAGATCGATGAAGTGGTCTAAAATCGTCCTTTTATGGAGTAGTGATTATATGGAATAGTCAAATTTTCATAATTCAGCTAATTCTAGTAATTTATTAAGTTAATTGGAATGCAGCTCTTTGTTTAAAATATTAATACCACAAGAATATTTTGTTAAATTGACTCAAGATTAAGATCGATGAAAAGTTTTAAATTCGTAGGTCAGTAGAGAATTTATATTTTATGAATTTGAATCAATAAGCTTCATCATTTACACCAATTTATTAGCTGATATAGGTCTATTGCTAAACATTTACAAATTAGTAAATTATCAGTTGGATTCTGATTAGAATAGATATACGATAAGCATTGATATATTGTCAAAGATTACAGAAACTTAATTTTTAGGATATATTTCTTTTCATATGGACACATGCTAAAAATGACACTACCTATTACAGCAAATTAAACCTAGTCAACTTATTTCTTATTATGAACTTATTGTGATATGATGGCATGTGAATAAAAAAAATTCTACAGAAACGTGACATGTTAATGCTAGTTAAATTCCGGTGGGGTTTTCTTATAAATTAAAATAAATCAAATTTTAAAAATTCATTTCAATTTAATTTATAACTTAAAACATAGGTATTGTTAAAAAGATAAATTTTAATGTCAACTTGTGAACCATGTTTGGGCAAAAATATTTTCAAGAAATATAGCAAAATTATGCATAAATTTAGAACTTTAATGAAAAATTAATTAAAATGCACACTCCCAACCCTCAAAGTGTACATGACACACATTTGTAGATGTAAATCAAACGGTCAAGCTTGTACAGTGCCAACTCACACATACCTATATTATAAGTGCAAATGATAAGAAATAATTGAAAAAATAGTACAAAAAAGTAAAAGAGGTTGCATTGGGATGTCGGTTTGCAGATGCATTATTTATATTGGAAGTGAATATTGTGTAATACAAATGATCGAATAATCAACAGAGGGAGGGAGAGTTTATCCGAGTTGAATTAGTTCTTACAATTTTTAATAATCATTATCTATTCACGGATTTAAATACAGCTTCTCATATTTCTATTTTGCAGAAGTGATCACACTTTTAAAAAAACTTAAATTTCACAATTTATTATGACGAACGCTTCGGGTGTAGTAAATTTATTTACAACTGAAGATTGTTGACGTTGGGTTGAATAGATCAGAATGAAATCCAATGTCATGTCACGTTTAAAAATCATTTTGAAAAAATACAACCAGTATATCTCAGATAATAGATTTACTGATTACTGAGAAGATTACAGAAGATTAAAATTGTCAATTCAAAATATATAATATTTTAGTTTCATCGTCTATTTTTATTTAAAAAAATTTCTTTTTGTTAATTTTCTTATAAAAATTACAATAATTATGTCGTAACGATGTTTTGTATAATCGCAGCAGTTAAACCCAATTTTGTTCTTAAGAATATAAGTTGCAAAAAATTAGGTTTTTATTATATTGTTAGGCTATGTGTTTCTCTGAATTTAATGCCATCTTGCATAATACATCGAATTCGGTAACTCGTACCTAAATTGAAACACACACAATGCGTGCATTGCATCACAGCGCCGCTTATTTCACTACGCTTGAGTCTTGGTCCCTTGTAAATACTTAAAAACGAGAGGCATGCGCGTTTTCCTTCATTTCTTTTGGGCAACCGTTAAATAATTACATTAAGTCCGTAAAAAATTCCAAAACATCAACATATTTCTACATAAGAATAGGTCAGAGTTTTATTCTTAACGCATTTAAAACTCCTCTGCATTAAATGCTAAAAGAATCAACGAAAATTCACGAAAAAAATGCCCCAAAAGAAATATTTCGGAACGATTAAAAACTTCTAATAAAACAATCTGCTCCGAAATTAGTCTGACAATTATTTCTGTTCAATCGGTTATTTTCTAAATAAATGATTGTTATTTGAATTTTTAGAAGTCCGCGGTAATCTATATCTTGTCCCAAAGAATAAGAACCGACTCTGAAACTGGATCATTTGTTTAGAAGTGTGGAATTCATGTGAAATATACATATATATACATGGACTTATACATCTTTAAAGAACGTTTTTAATTTTTAGTAATCCGGAGTGGTTTGCAAAATAATATCCATCAAAATTATTGAGTGATTTTTTTAAATGATTATTTAACTAGAATTTCAAAATAATCTTTCTTAACGTGCACATGCCATCCAAGAAGAAATTAAATGCCAGATTTGGTTTGCAAGTATTGTGAACAATTTTTTATTCATCATGTCACAGCATTACGCAACTGAAAAGTAGTACTCAAGCTATAAACATTAGTTTGAAATGTAATAGCTACTCAAACAACGTTATGATTTTTTCTATAGTTCATACAAAATAACCCTCTTCTATATACCATGAATTGTTCAAGGAAAATTGTCAACGACCGTCGATTGGGACGGGATAAAGGGATTTATACATTGTCGGGCCGAAATGACATATACGGAGGGGGATGAAAAACAAGATTAAAAACAAAATAAAAAGATGCTGAAAGGTGAAAATTTCAGAGAAATTCAAGACTCTAGAATTATACGTCTAGAGATAAGCAACTAGAGTTTTAAAAAAATGATATTTACCAGCAACTGCCTTCTCTGAGCTCCCACGTTTACTCATCTGAAAAGTGCAAAAAACAATTCTAATGTAATAACAGCATTTCCGTCAGAAAATTTCGTAAAATTAATTTCTAGACTTTAATACATGTAATTATAGGTCTTTTAATTACCCAATAAATAAGTATTAGAATATGACAAAAAATGTATCGTCTAGTCTTCAGCTCTCATGTCTCATACTCACTTTCAGATTACTCATTCTTATAGAAACGAAGGTTGATTTATAGAATGATGAACGGATGGATGAATTCTGAATGCATTAGAATATTGTATCCAGTGCAGTAGTATTAAGAAACACTCGGGTCTAAGTAACCCAACAGTACGAATAAAATTAAACAATAAGCTACTAAATTTTAGTTCCCAATTGTACGTGACTTATCAAAAACAAACCCAATTTTAATGTTTATTCGAAGCGCCATTTTTCTCACCGGCATTATACGCGCGATCCGTTTCCACACAGATTTAAACAGAAAATTCTGTGAAGCAAAAATATCAATTTAATTTGCTGTTAGGGCAAGTCCTAAGTTCGAAACTCAATATAAAAAGCCTAAAAGTACTTCTGAGTTACAAAGATTGCTTCCTTGAATGAAAAACGTATAACTTCCCAGTTTTTTCGCTACCTATACATACACCTCTAATCAGTTCTGAAATTGGTCTGTGAGCAAAAAAATCTAGGATAAAGCATCTACATTTTAATCCATCCTAGTATTTGAGTTTGAGAATTTATTATTGCACATCTGAAAAAGAATGATGAATCAATTTAAAGAATTGCTATTTACAATTATGTCCCAAAATTAAGCATTGTTTAAAATTTTATTTTAAATAGTATTTATAATATTAAAAATGTGTTTAAAAGACATTTTCTGAGATTTCAAGAAATATGACTTACAGATATATAAGTTTATGCTTCTGAAATCATTTGATCTTTCTAGATTTAAATAAAATATTCAACTTCATTTAAGACAAGTTAGTAAACGCGGAACCTGAAACTATTCTTATTGTCAAAATGAATAATGTAACTCGATATATTTGTTTTGAAAGAAAATTGATTGGATCAACTTTTTACTGAGATTAACTGGTTCAAACTTCAAGAATTCGAAAAAATTTAATTCTTTATAATGTAACTGAATTCAGAAATTTGCATGATATAGTCGAAAGGGCATGACGATGAAAGTTTAATAAATCGGGCATTTTATAATAACTGGGGAAAATGAAGGCGCTCAGAATCTACATGTGGTTATTACCCAAATTTGTCACCGTTACACAATATTTTCGATTTGAACTTGGTTAGTTTCTCCCCTTTCCTCCGATATACAAAATTTATATACCTGAATATTATGAAAGTATTTAGTCTACTAGATTATCAGATGGTAGAACTCGCGAATTTATCCAAGATTTTATTTAACCAATGGAAATTAAGGTGATATGTCTACATATTAATTTCATCCATTTAGGAATTTAGAATTATATTGAAATACAAATATCTGGAAGAACAGAATCTTTAAAAAAGTTATTCCAAAATTTGGCAGTTTGACAAAATCAAAATTTAAAATAGTGACAAATTTACTTGTGTTTTATCCCTAAAGAGCTAATTCGAACCTTCTTTTGATGCATCTATTTCCTCTTTGGCCCTACCACTCAATTTCTGCTCTTAAAGACCGTCAGACTAAATTCTGTTCGAGATATTGCAATTCAATTAATAAAATTTGAAACACCAACCAATAAATTTTACGTTAATTACTCATTAATTTAGCAGACTTAGAATTCCAAAAATAAATGCTTCGGATTTGGGGAAATAAAACGCATTCGTCCAAATCTTCAGATATGTTTCTTACTTTATACGAGAAAATAATTTAATAATAAAATAAATAAAGAAAAGATAGAAAGGCTGTTTATATTAAATTCAAGACAATAAATTGACTATTAAATCTAGAATCAATCGATAATATAGTCTCCATGTTAAAACATAGCTCTGAACGGGTCTAATACCAAACAGTATTTTAGTTGCAAGCAAAATTTGGTGGAACCATCTGCTACATTAAAAAAATTGTTTAAGCTCAGTTTATAAAATGTCGATCATATTGGCTTCCATTCAGAAGTTAATTTTCAAGATAACTATCTTTTGCAGCAGTAAGATGTCCTAACAAGTAATTTCATTTCCAATTTTTCGGCGCAGAGGGTATATTTTAGTTTTAAAATTAATTGTTCTCCAAACATATTCCGAGAGTGCAAAAGAAATTATATTATTTTGAATTTTAGAAAAGAATTATATTCTAAACCAAATCTCGATCACTTTTAGAATTTACCTGTAACCAAGATAATATGACATATCTTCATATAAAATACATTTGGATGGCTGAATTGAAATAAGTGTTTCAAGATTTTGATCCATATATCTTTTATTTTTATTATTTCCTATATTTTCAGTAAAACATGGAAATAACAGTGAGGATTTGAGATTAAATTGACTAATTTCTAAAAATATAGATAATTTAAATCTAGAACAAAGAAGTACAGTTTTTCCAATTTAGAGTAATTTGCATTGCATAAATTTCCTAACAGAAACAAATCAGTCAATAAATCGCACAAAAAAATTCATTTGCATAACATCAGACGACAAACGAATAAAACACTATGAATTAGACATATGGCTTTGAATAAAGGAACATTCCATATCAAACTTAAAAATCGAAAATCTCCTTTATTTACAACAATGTCATACTGCTAAAATTAAATCAAAACTGGCTGAATATATATAGTTTAGGCGTTTGAATACTTCTTTATACATGTGCAAAATAAAATGCCGATTAGGTTACAAATACATATTTAACCATAATGCAAACACAATAATAATGTGCAATACAAAACTGAACCTCATTTTTTTCGAATGATTCAGTTCTTCATCAGATAGCGAAACGGTTTTATTTGCGAAAACTGGTTCACGTTTCTGACTATATTTAGGTGTTGTACCCTTAACAGTTAACCGATTTCGATTAGCACAGAAAATCCTACTCTTTCCAAAAAGAAAAAAAGTACTTTGCGTTTTAGTTTTAGAAATGAAAACAAAAGAATGAAGAAAAATATGAACCCCATTTAAGAGCATATTTTTAAGAATCAGTTCAAAATAAATTGCTACAAACGAATTTTTATTTTTTACCCTTTAAGAATACAATTCAACAATTTTTATTGTGTTTAGAATAACAGTTTTTTAGTGTTTAGAATAACAGGAAGTGTCCTGTCACAGCAATATTTCAAAGACATTGTTTTAACAATCTTCCTTTATCTTATTCTAAAAGAAATGTCTATGAAAACTACTTCTGAACGAAGAACCTTAATCTCTTTAAAGCCAACAAATAGGAATGGAATAGTTATTAAAAGTTGATATTTATTAAATCTAAATTTAAAAAAAAATTCAAATGAAATGAAAACAGCGACAATGGAAGACTACATTCTTTTAAAAATTCATAACTATAATCAAAAAATTTCAATCTAAAAACAAATATTTCCCCAATATTTATACGCAATGTTTTTTTAGAATGTAAAAATCTCCCAAATGTTCGACAAAATTTAAAAATATCCTCTAAATGGCAATTCAACTTGCCTAATTAAAAGAAAAAAAATAAAAATAAATGTTTCTGCTAAACATCCTGACATTTATTTCATCAAAAGAACCAGAAGTGGTCCCGCCGATCCTTTCTCGCGCCCTCTCCAGTAACGACTCCATCACTCATTCCTTTAACGATTAGTGTGGGCTTTGGGCAAAGCCGCGAATAGTGTGGGTGGTGTCGATGGACAAAAGTCATTAAATATTTTCTTAAACTGTCGAGCATTTTTATCGAGTCTACCCGGAGAGAAAGCATTTAGGGCGCTTTTCACCCAAAAAGATTAGAACTAAGTTGGATATGGAACAACAGTTTTATTCATAAGATCGCATACATGTTCATTGATTTAAATCATTGCGTTTGCATGCAAACGAAAATATAGACTATCCGCATTGACTTATTTGGTTCAAGATTTGGGAATTGCATTTTAAACGCCAAGCCAGTGCCAATTTTTACTTGGCCATTACTTGGCGTTTTGTGGTTATCGATTTCAATCCATTTTATTCTTTGATCTTGCAATGCAGAAAATATAACATTCTATCATGCATTCATAATTAAATTAGCAACATTAGAATAAACCTAAGCATCTTGTTAGTGGGAAGTTAATTAAAATTCAATGATTTATCTTCACAAATTAAAAAAATAATTTAAGAAATTCTGGAACAGTGACAGTAGCTACAGATTTTAATCCGCAGGTGATTTAATCTACTCTAGTAATTTTATAAATTTTGCCTATTAGTATTGTCCTATCAAGTGTTAAGCACAATTTTTTTTATCTAAATCTCGCAATATGCCAAATTTAATTTGAGCATTAAACAAAATATTTCGATAAAATCGACCCGTTTGCTCCGATACCTAATATTAAAAAGCAGGAATAAATCATTTGGAATTACAACTAGTATTTTTACTCTAGATCGTTGAATTACTTAAAACGCTAAATACGAGTTTTACGCTTCAATTCGTTTATTCTTAGATTCGATATTCAGAAATATACTCTTGTGGGCAGATAATAGACATAAATTCCATTTCCAAAGAAACCGAGTTTTCAAGTCAGGAATTTGAAATATTTCGATTGATTTGATCGATGCTTTTTTGGTATAATTAGATGTACTATTGCACTGTCTGTTGACCTAAAATACCCGGAATTTTTTTTAACCACAAGCTAATTCTTTTCCTATCACTTAGTAACTCTTGATCACAATAAAATATTAAAAACAAAATAAATTTGATAGATGAAAGACTGATCAAGAGAGAAGTGCGTTTTATACAAATCATTAAAGCACGTTTATAATTATGATTTAAAAGAAGCGGGTTTATAATTATGATTTAAGAAAGAGTTCGGTACAATATTTTTTGGACCCTTTGATGAGGACGACACTTCCAGTTTAAATGAGATTCTAATAGAAAAAAAGATGCACATATATTTCAGACTTAAAATCCCTGGAATACTTTTACAACTATGTGTATTAAAGTTTTTTTTACAAGCTTTTGTATTAAACTCGTATATTATTGTCAGAACTTTCTTCCTAAATATTACGGAAATGAAAAATCTCATACCACATTATTTAATATTAATAGAAAATGTTAACACATAAACACAACACAACTGCAAAAATATCTCGAATATTGTTTACATAAGATTAGTAACACTTTCAATAATGTTGAAATTCAAATTGAAAGGCAAAATAGATGCAAATGATCGAATTCCAAATATCTGTTTATTTGATAGAAATGAACATATATGAATCAATTATTCCAAAAAATTTAAACGTATTAACTTACACAAAAAGTGATGATTCTTTAAAACAAAGTCTATATAAAGCTCAATATATTTTGAATCTTAACGATCAAGCATAAATTGAATTTTACGCTAAATAAGCAATAAGTTCTATTTAACTATCGAATGTTTGATTGCATGAAATGATCAGATATTTTCTAACAGCATGTAATAATCATTCTTCTATTCTACAGAAATTTCTTTCCAGCATTTTCTAAATTACAAATTGTTTGAAATCACGAAATCAAAAAGAGCCTATTCATAGATATATCAATTCTTATAACCGAATCAGAAATATTGTATTTCTTAGATAGAAACATATTAAAACATGCAAATAAACTTCAATCTCAACTAGCAATATAATATTCATAGTTCTTTTCTTCAATTGACAAATTCAATTCTGAAAGTTTTTTCGTAACAATGTCTGCGATTTGAAAACTTTGATATACTTAAAATATTATATGAAAAGATTTGGAAATTAATCTACTTACGATTAAGTGAAGTTCTTAAGTTTAATAATTTAAATCACAATATGAGTATAAATTTTTATAATTAGAATATAAACAGTTTTAGAAATAGAAAGCGTTGCTTATAAGCAAATGTAAAACATAAGGTTATAAGCGGAAACGAGAAACTGGTGAAACTGCACTTATATACTAGAAGGTCATGTGACTAAAAGAAGGATTCTAAATAGAAGTAAAAGTTACAGTTTTTAAAGATTAAAGTTACCATATGTTTCCTATAACTAAATAAAAGACAACTGCTAGAATGGACATTATATTAATTTAGAATTTCTTCAAATATTCTCAGAGATGAGAATTTCTCCTTAACCGACTTTTTTTAAAATGGTGCCTGATGATAAAGTCTACGTTACCTGCCAGTCGAAAACTAGCATTTTAGGGTAAAATGCATCCTAATATTTGCGCGGCATAGAATCCGCCAAGCATTCCAACAGGGTTCGAAATTACTGACGTTAGAAATCATCTCTAACGAATAAAAATTGATATCGAGAGAGCTGAAACCAAAATCCAAAACAATTAAACTTTATTACAAATTCTCAGACACAATATTTTAAAAAGTTTTTTCAATCATTATTTTTACGATATACCTTTTAAAAGCAAAAAGCTCCTTGATATTTTGTAAATAGAAAAAATTGGCTATAGCAAATGGCTGATAGCCCACTAACGGAAAATTGGAATGGTATGTGCAAAGTTTAAAAAAATCTATTAAACAAAAACTGATTTAAAACTTCAATGCTATGAAATAAAAGTAATTTTGAGCATGTGCATGAGTATGACAATCAAAATTTCAACTAAATGTATAAATTTTTTAAAGAAATATTTTATATTTGAAATATATATTTTTTGGAGTAATTCAGATTGAATATCGAATTTGTATTTGGAAAAAAATAGTCAAAAAAAGGAAATAGAGAGAATAAATAAATATTTTGGGACTAGAGCTCAAGACCATAAAAAAAATGCAATTCGTCTAGTCGCTCTATTCACCAATCCACCTTTCGCATGAATGGATGAGGGATATTTAATTCTTTACACTATCATAAAATTTAAGATTTTAAATTAATGAAAACCATGTCTAGAACCACAATGCTAACAAAAGGACGGTCCTTTTGCATTTGTTTTAACTTGACTCGCAGAATTATAAATAAATCTATACATTTTGTAACGAAATATTTAATTATTGAAATATATTTTTGGATTAATCAGAGTAAATATGGAATTAACATTTGGAAAAAATATTGGGAAATATATAGAACTATTTAGAGGTTTTCAGACTCAAACTGAAGATAAGCAAAAATCTGAAATTTTTTCACTGCAACTATTTACCAATCCCCATATCACCTGAGGGTTTGAGAGATCTTTGATTCCTAATAAGACCGCAATTGAAGTTTTTAATATAATGATCCCTTTTTAATATAAGAACACCAGATCATTTTTATATATTAAAATTAAAATTTTGCATCAAATATCCATACTTAAATAGAATATAAAGGTGTCAAAATCTTGCAAATGAGCTGAAAGTTTTTCCCTTTCCTTAGTCTTGTCATTTTTGACCAGATTTTCGTTATTTAGAGTCTGGGTATAGTTAAAGGTATTAACAATTTTCAAGCCTTCCTTTGTGTGGAGATTGGTGGCGTGGAGGGTAGATCGGCAGGTGGTTTCTCGCCTTTTTTCTCGGCCTTTGGTTCGAGTCTGACAGCCGAAGAATTAATTTATATATTTTTCTTCTTTTTTTGAAATTTATTTTGAATGTTTTTCTGTATTATAGTTCAACATTTACCGTGAATTTTTCAGATCTCATGCTGGAAAAATAAAATTGCATTTCAAAATATTTATAATTTTAATATAATCCGAATGTGTCAGGATTCAAAGGCGCAGAAAGTTTTTCTATTCTTACCATTGTGCTTTTCGACCGGCTATACATTATTTTGAAACTGGGAATGGTTAAACAAAGTAATGATTTTCGTAATTTCCTGTTTACAGCTGTGTGTGCAGAACACACAGAATTTTTATACCTTTACATTGGTCTGCGATTAGAGTTCCACATCCGAAGAATTATTTTATATATATTTCTTATTTTTAATTTATTTTGATAATTATATTAAATTCTAATTTAGCATTAACTATGGATGTATCCAATTCTTATATACCAGAATTGATATTTTACTTCTATACATCGATAAATTAAAAAAAAAAAATCTTAGCTACACGATCTCGCACGTGCGCAGAAATTATTCCCT
>JAOUZG010042748.1:0-15582 GCA_026289955.1 Argiope argentata
AAAAGGAAACATTCTCTTTCGATTGAGAAAAGTCTGTGACGTGTATCCGTGGAAAAAGTCTAAGCTTTTGTAATATGACTCTTGCTATGAAAAATTGAAATTGTATTCCAGCAACCAGAAAATTCAGTTTGTAAGAGACTTAAAAAAATAATGGCATCTATTTTCCAAAGCAATAACATAATAACTGTTTTCAAAGCAATAACATTCTAAAATCGAGAGTTTATTTAAATGATATCATTCAAGTGCTTCATTATTTTCAAATCTTGTTCCGAGCAAAAAAAAAAAAAAGAATTGATTTGTAAAAATGTTTCCTATTTCGACAGGTTGGCTGCTATAAATAGTCTGTTTTTATGCGTGAGTAGAGATTATCAGTTGAAAATGGATGCGACTAGCATGGGGTTTTAAATCCTAATGGCGTTAACATTTAGATGAGTGAAGGAAAGAAAATGCATTTTTATCTTCCAAAGTTGTTAGGTTGTCAGTTATGGAAAGATTATTAATAGCTTTAGATCTACTGGTGGACGGATTAAAGGAGAAATATCAGCCACCTATTCCATTATTTGTTGATATCGAGGATTTCTGAAAAATGCATTCAATGATTGGTAATAAAAAGTATATCTGGTTTTGAAAACAAGAAATTTACGAAATTTTTCAATATGCGACTTCAATGTTTAGCTTAAAAAACAATGAATAAAGATATTAAGAAATTAATATTAAAGAACAAATTTAGAAATGAAGATAATTATTTTGTAAGAAAGTTGGGGTAATTGTTCGGTTTTTTTCAATTTTTTTTTTTTTTTTGTTTCTTTGATACTTTCAACTCTTCTCTTGAATACGTTTTTGGGTTTGCCCAATGAAAACTGATTTTTGATATCGCCATATCCACCTGGTCTATTATACTCGAGTGGAACGGAAAATAAAAAAAGGGCATACTAAAAAATGTGATGTTTTTAAATTGTTGTTGAAGGAGAGTCGTTTCTCATAGGCTATGGTAATTTGAGCATGTTTTTTTCTAATTTCATAATTATGAAAAAGAGAATGCGATTTTAGTTTTATGAAATTTGGAGGATATATGTCGTTGAATACTTTACGCTTTTCTATCAGTTCATATGACATTTCTGCAAACTAAGAATGTATTTTCTAGTGTGCGACGTTGCATGAGGATTTTATTCTGCGGTATGGACCAGGATGTTAGAGAATTCAGAAGACTCCCGTCATTGAATTTGTTGCTGAAAATTTTGGTAATATGGAAACTCGATGATTATTTTAGAGATAATTATTTTTTGAATCTCCCTGAAAATATCTTTGTTTTTAACATAATTGTTAACATATTTGTTCGCATAATTGAAACTACACAATTTATTTAAAATATATATATATATTTGTCATAAATAAAAATTTGTCAAATATATATATTTCTTTAAAACTATATATATATATATATATATATATATATATATATATATATAATCATAATTGATCCTTTAGATTTCCCCAATTTCTTTTGTACTTGCAAAACTCAGTACATTATTTGCTAAGAATAATTCCATTTTCTTTATCTAATTTTCACCAGTGTCCCAAAAAGCAATTACCCAGTCTGACTCATTCAAAAGTCAGGCATAGATTCATTTTGCTTAGGACATAGTGAGGTAATTACCAGTAATGTAAAAATAAACAATCAAACTTCATTGACAGACGATTTTCCAAGATGTTTTCTGCTGTCTGTGAGAATTAAATCTCTGAAATGTCTTTTGAAAATTATTTTGGTTGGGATGCATTAAATTACTTTGTATATTCATAAACAACTGTAATTTGGGTAAAAAAGCTCATCGCTCAAAATGACATTGATTAGAAGTTTTATCTTTGTTATTTTTTGTACAGTGATGATATTCTGCCTCGGTTTTTTGTGAGCTGCTAATGTTAGGATTAAATTTGAGAGATATGCTCCAATTAATGTAGTAGGATGTGAAGAAAGTAAATGGTGGTTTACTTGAAATGGTTTCCTTGTGGAAGCTTGTTAGTTAAGCTTTAAGGCAAGTTGCCAAAAATAGTTTCCCTTATTATTTAAACATAAGAATGAACCATTTTTTGAAATTGAATCAATAGATGAGTTACATTTCTAAAAGCTACACATTGACATAATTGATCACAAATTATTCAAGCTGGTCTAAATACATGTATTTTTCTATTAAATATTGCAGAATATTGTTATGTGTATTACTTGCGAACGGAGTCCCTGGTGAAGCTTTGCTTTGTATAAAATAGGACTACTTGGTTAAAGGGAGAATGAGTCTATCCTTGAAAATGTGCTTTGTGGCCCTGGTTAAAATATGCACAAGGATTTTTTTACGTTCTTGCCATCCTATTGGATGAAGAAGAAAATTGTCTCTGCTAATTCCCTGCTGAGGACAGGACTCCTATTTTGCGTCCGACTATAAAAGGGCTCATGATGTAAGAAGGGGAAAAATGTTCCTGGAAACAAAGAGATGAACAAAAAATTATGATTAGGAAAATCATAATAAAAAAGGCTGGCCAGCACCCAGTATTATAAATTAGTAAATCGATGCCCCTCGTATTACTCCTGTTGTCAGTTCCATAGGCATTCATTAACACCGACATTTGTCGGTGACACGCTTTCGAGACCATTAGACGCTTGTTGCGAGGACGGATAAATTTCTTTTTTTAATGACACCGAATTATAAAGGCTTTTTGGCCGATGCTGGTAAAAAGACTCCCCCAGGTTAAAATTATGCTGTAAAATCCAAATTAAGGAGTGCCTGTCTTCACTTTTACTGCCTGTTCAATTGGTTTAATATTGAACTTCGAACGTTTGAAAACTATTCGTCGAGTCCAGCTTCTTCCTCTCCACTTTCTCTCCTAAAATCTCTCCTACTGACATGGAAATTCTTATTTGATAACCAGGTACTCTATTCAGAGGTCTTACGTGATGCTCTCAGCGCGTTGCTGTCTACTGAGGCATAGAAACACTCAACTCACATTTGCCACTCTTTTGCTTTGGTGCTAATTAATACAATGCTCTTAGGAACAGGTTGTAATCAACCATACAACGCTATTTTAAAATAAAAGATGAGGGCATCTGACCATTCGGGTCCATAATAGCATATAAGGATAAGATAAAGCATCTTAAAAATCAACATTAAAAGTGGATGATTGATTAAAAACCGGAGCAATAACATCCTCATAACAATTTAAAAACGTCGAAAAATAGCTCTATTCGAAACATCAGCATAGCAAAATGGAATATTAGTGTTGACCGGGGAATTTAACCATTTTCTGATATATTCGTTAATTGCGGCATCAATCTAATTAAGTGAAAAAGAATTTCTTCCAAGCGATAGAGAATGCCGGAGATGATACCGCAAAAGAACAAGCGCTGTTGTAACTTCAGAGGTGTTTGCATTAATCTCTGACTTAGATCGAAAGTGTTCTAAAATTCTGGCTGTAACTTGATAAGTAGGCGTGAAGGAGACCCCAATGTAGGTCCATCTTTTTATTAAGTCAATTTGGAACCAAGGACAACTTAAAAGAATTTTTTAAAGTTAATCCTTAGTTCTGGAGCTCCTAGGAAGCATTTGAATGATTTAAAAGTTAATGCAAACCTCTAGAGGTTAAGTAAAGACCACTAACTCCTGCCAATGCGTAGACATGCTCTGAACATTCACGTTTTTTACAGTGCCTTTGAAGTGTTTCGTGAATTTATAAATTATGTCTGAAATTTTAAGATTAGATATGAAACCATTTACTTTCTCTCTATGAATGAGAAAGAATTTGTAAATCTTGAATTTTTTTTTCAGTAAACATTGCAAGAGAATAACTTACGATTTTAAACATAATGACGCAAACATTTTAAAGAATTAAGGAAAAAGAAAAAAATATTTCTCTTTCCTAAACTGTTTTTTTTGTCCGTGAAGAACAATAGCTTTTGTTAAAAGCTTCTGGTGCGGCATTTCTTGGGGAGAATTGTCAATATTTCTTCTCTATGACTTGTTGATATGAGCATCATCCTTCATTTCTGGGAAATGCTTTGAATGATTGATAATAAAAAACAATTATACCTACAAATAACATGAAATTTCATATGATATATGATAACCTTTCTGTTTTTTTTAATAAAATAATAAAGAATTAATCGGTAGAGTAACTATCATTGAAGACCAAAATTGGAGATGAAGATAATTATTTTTCACGAAAGCTGCGTTAAAAGTTCGACGTTTTTTTTAAAAAGTCTTGAAAGGCTTTTCGTTGTTTTATCAAAGTATCTTAGCATTAAAAAATGCGTTGTTCTTTTGATGTCTTCTTTGTTCCTGGCCGGATATTAATTGCGATATGGAGTTTAAACTCACCTATTTGTTCCTTTGTGTTGTTCAGGAAAAGTCGATTTTCATAGGGTTCTTTTTTATACCTTTTCTTTTTTTTATAATTCTAAAGTAGTGAATGCGATTTCAGTTTTTTTTCAGAGCTATGTAAATTAGGGCTTGATATCATTAGTCTATTTCTCTCAATTCATATGACATTTACGCACACTAAGGGGGTATTTTCTTGTGTGCAACGTGGAAGGATGTCTTTATTATGTGGCATTGGCTATGAGATTTCATTGAATGCAGGAAAGGCTCCATTGAATATTTCTCTTTGAATATATTTGAAATTGAATATTTTAGAAAGGGAAAATTGGACGATCCTTTTAAACTGAAAGCTTTTTTTAGAATCTCTGGAGAAAATATTTATTCCTTTTTAACATAAAAGATGTGTAGATTTGAAACTGCGCAACTCGAATAAAAAATGTTTCAGTTTTTAGAAATTAAAAAAAAATTAAGCCTTTGGAACATTTTTGATAACATTTCTGAATTTGACTTGGTGTGTTACAATAGCAACCTCATAAAATAGAGTTGAACATCCTTATGTGATAGCATTTTAAGGTGAATAAAGAAACTCAAATAATTAGCAATTATTTTACATCTTTCCATTCCTTTGAATATTATATAGAGGTTAAAGAGTCCGAAGAAAAAATACCTTATTTCTTCCGGCACACTTAAACAAACTGTTTTACTCCCATACCAATATTAAGTGAGTAGTATATATCTGAATATTTCAACTGTTGTTTTTGCTGCCCCTATCCAATGTGCTTTAGTTGCATGCGGCCATTGATTTTAAAGTACATTGCTTATGAATTACACTTGGTGCTTCATCCTGCCTAAATGATCGCAGCAACATAAGTGATAGAAGCCCATTCACTCATTGTTTGAAGAAAAAAGTTTGACAAATTTAACGTCTTTATGTAGGCTATTCTTAGATGCTTTTTATGCTTTACTTTCTTTATGATAGGAAGAAATGCAAGCAGCCTTATTTGTCTTTCGTTTTTAAGCTAGGCAGTAGGAGGTTTATTCCTTACGGGTAAGACAACAATAACAATAAAAACGTTGCCATACTTAAATTATCACTGTACTTAATTTATAAAATTAGCTTGTATCATAAGGGTGACAACGACCCTTTATCGGATTTTTTTCAATAAAAACACTTCTTATTTAAGTGAATAAAAAGAAAAAAATACATATTTGTGTCGTTCCCGATATCAATCGTTTTCTATTTTCTTTTTATCTGATTTTCTTTGTAAATAATTGATGAAGTGAATTTGAAATCAGGAGAATTCTCTTGATAGAATGTTTGAAAAACGACAACCGTGGAACAAAAAAATTATTACAGCTGAGGATCATGCTCACATGCATGCGTCTGTAAACTTTCTCGTATATTCAATTGAATTTTCTCATTGCATTAACTCTTCGAGAGTTGAATTCTTGTCTGTAAATTGACTTCCCCATATTTCTGTAAAGATATTTTGAAATAAAGTCGCTTACGCATGCAAAAATGAAGCTTTCTCTTGGTCTTTATTTTGAAACTTAGAAAATCCTTACATTTATAATTGAAAGTACCGAAATATTTATCAGAACTCCGAAAACACTGGCATGTGAATGGATAAAAATCTTGTATTACAAAACAATATATATATTAAAAATTTATTTCATTGCCAAAATAAAAACTGAATTTAGTTTAAAGATCTGTTTACTATAATATCTATATTTATTGTTAATTGAAAGCCAATTTCTGAGAAAATTATTTTAATGGGCACTACAAAATTTTTTATATTTTCTCTGCATATCAGTTTCTATTCAATATTCATATAATTTTAATTCTGTACAATATTTAAAGCTAGAAAAATTAAGTAAATGGATTTGAAATAAGAGCCTAAAATAATTGCATTGGCAGCTCAGGCACAAAATATTCTATACATTCTTCGATTCCAGAACAGCTTTTTAATAATCAGACAGACCACTGATTCCGTTTTTGCAATTTTTATTTGTCAATTTCTGAGTTGTTGGAAAAATAATTATTCAAGGTATTTGATAAAGCGAATAAAAACATATCTTTTATGCATACGTTTTTGAATTCATTTTGCAAGTATCTTGATTTTTTACTTTAATTGTAGTCAAAAAGGCAGGAAAAAGGGTTCACTTTTCAAGAGAAACAATTTATTTTATTTCTTGAAGGAAATATCTGGAATGTTTTAAATGTTATTGATTACAAATTTATTGTATTATAATCCCATTTTTCACGAGAATGGTTACCACGAATTAATCCTACATGTAATCCATTCTATAACTTACATTTTCTCCAAAATATCATGACGAATTATTTCAGTGAGTGAACTAAAATTTAAAAAATACATAATCCTAGTCCTGTAATTCATTGTTAATTTCCTCCAGGAAATAATTTATCAGTTATTATTTACTTTCTAAAATTTGTTTCTAAGTAAATGACTTCAATTTATTTGCAAGTTAAAGTTTATTTTTCAAATTCAAAAAGTAATAATTATTCAATCTATTCTAATTCCAAAAGTTTAACTTCCATTTCTAAGTAAAAGGATTTCAATCGAATATATTTTTAATGAAAAGCGAAAACATTTTTCAAAATGAAATACAATCAAACTGTTATAAAGGCCCCGAAGTATTAGCCAGACAGATTTCATTTTATATAAATTTAAAAACATGGATCAGAAAAATAGAATACCATGTTTTTTTTTGACGATATAATTTAACTAGACGGTATTCCACTTTTTTTTTATCTGCAGATTATCTGGATGAATGTAATAATTAAAACGTTTGATTGCCGAATTTGGTCTTGTAAAGCATACGTGTACTGTTTCATAAACCATTTACTAAAAAAGATATTGTATTTTTGAATTATTCAAAAATTGTTCAATATTCTGAATTTTGTTGTCATATTTCATTGAATGAATAGAATTTGCACTTCAAGTGGAGAGCGTCGTCTGTGTATGTTTGATATATGAGCACTGGCGTTTTAGATGAGACTGTTTAAACTATTGCATTGTTCCACGATCTATTTACCCTCTTATTCTAAAATGACATTGTTGCTGCTGTTGAGGGTTCCATATATTCAATTTATCTTATGGCTATTGAAAAATTAAATTATGATTATGGCGATTGTACCTTTTGGATCATAACTGCCCATATATCCTCACCATTTCAGGTATAAGAATTTATGTAAAAACATTATTTTTTTTCCTGCCTTATTCTTTCTAAATTTCCTGTCTACATTTCAGGAAATTCCAGAATTCCATTTAAATTGCTTCCAGTTTTAACCATTGCAATTTATCATTGTATCGAAACTACACATTTTAATATAAACATAATTCACCACGAAATAATTTTCTATTTACTTGACGTGAGGCTTTTCCTTGTTGACTGGATAATCAATTTCTCACAGAATTTTAATGTATTCTTAGCGCCTATCAATTATAATCGATTATCAGAAAAATGGAATGTTAATAATTTTTTCAACAGAAAACTAACATTCCATTTGCTTTTTGTGTAAATAATTTTCCTTTATACCAAACACATTGAATCCAAGTAATTGATTCTTTAAATAGTTAGTTAAATATTTGTGATTGTTTTTGTAATGTGAATCCTTGCATACCATGAATAAAGCAGTGAAGATTGTAAACTGTTAGATAATAAGGACAAAAGTTGAACCTCCATGATTAATTTTCATATTTCGAGATATTGAATTTAAAAATTATGATCTTAGTTATTAATAGTTTGCCTAAAAACCTAAAAGTATGAGAATTTTTTTTCCAATTCAATATTAACATTTCTTACTTCAAAATATATAACAAACGTATGTTTCATGAATAACATGTTTTTGTTTCACAGAAGAATTAAATCGTTTTATTTATAAATCAAACGTTTAGAAAATCTTATTTTCTGTTGATTGGTTCAGCTCTGCTTTTCATGTATTTTTATTGTAATTCTCGTGGAGTGCAAAGTGACTTCTTGGTGTAATGAGAGGAAATTCCTATTTTTATCCACATCTCAATACCCGTAGATTTCGTTCGAACATGAATCCAAGATAATCACTTATCAATAACATTTTTCAATACTAATTATAATTAAAGTCTTTTAAGAATAAATCTCATTTTTAAAATCCAGATTTCGACAATCCTGTTCTTTGCTTGTGAAATCTTTTGATTTGTTCTCATAGTTATTAATATGTTATCGGACCAATTTATATAATTTTCTTTAAATTGAAGTCTTCTGATATTATTAGATCTTTATTTAATAAAAAAATTGGTACTTAAACAATATAAAATGAGCAAGATAATAAAGTAACTTACATAAAAAGAAAATTTTGTAAAATTCGCCAATTAGTTCTAATTTCTGTTCATGTTTAATCTCACTTGCATTGGTACAAATCTTCATGGGACAAAATATAAACATCGGAAGAAGTTCTGGATTTTGCTGCAACTCACTTTGTTTATCGGGTTTCCTTTTTTGCTTTTTGTGCCACTTTTCTTGAATTCATTTATTAGAATCCCATTGATGGATTTCCAGGAGGAATGCGATACCTTTTAAAAGAAAGCAGCGTGAATGGAGCTCGATATCACAATGTCTGATGTGCTAAAGTTGCGTCTAAAACTTTAACTAAAGAAAAGCTGACCATATCCTAAAAGAAACGCCATGAAATGAACATCTGTTGCTGAAAAGCTTCTTTTCGGTGAGTATTGCAATTTACAGTTGATTCTTTTTCGCTGACTCTTCTGTGGAATAGAACATACCATCAGTTTTGTGAAACTTTGGAAGTTTATTTAATTGAGTACTAGGAATGCATTTGCCTCTTTTCTTAGAAGTTAAAATAATGCATTGTTGAATAGTTGCAGTGTATTTAATTTGTGAGAAACATGTATTGATCTTGCATTTCAGTGATATGCCCTATGTTGTATCTGAGGATAGAGTACTCTCTTGTTCAATTCTTATTTAAATAATTTGGATGAAACGAAAAGGAAACTTTTCTTTCTCTCTCTCTTTTTGAGAAAGGCCTGTGACATGAATCGGTGGGAAAAGTAAACTTTTGCAACATGATTTGCTGTCTAAAGTTGAAATTGTACTCTCACGTTTAAAAAAATCTATAGTTTGTAAAAGTTTTTTAAAAAAATTTTAGTGATCATGATATAAAGAAAATGTTATATTTAAATGTAGAATTAATTTTTTCAAAGTAATTTCATAAAGTAGAAATTTTAACTAAATGATATCAATTATGTGCTTCAGCACTGTCTTGAGCAAAGAAAATTAATCGAATAATTTGTAAATATGCGTCATTTATTTATAAATCTACTACTATATATAGTCTGCAAATGTCAAAAAGTATTCATGAATTAAAAAGGCATATAACTAGCCTGTGGTTTTAAATCTTAATGACGCTAACTTTTAGATGAGTAAAGAAAGATGTTTTTTATTGTTCAAAAGTGGCATTTTGTCAATTTTAGAAAGATCATTGACAGCTTTAAAATCTGCGGGTGAACGGACTAAATTAGAAATATCAGTCACCTGTTCCATCATTTGTTGATATGAGCGTTATCCAAAATTAGTACAAGGATCGTTAAATTTTGTTTTGATCTTGCCATGCTGTTGGGTAGAGAAGAAATTGCTATAAGTGGGCCAATCATGTAAGAAGAGAAAAAATGTCCTTAAAGATAGAAATGGACAAATAAATTGTAAAATTTTATTAAAAAAGCTAGGTAGTCCTCTATATGATAGTTATCCGATAACTATCCTTTTCCATCTGCAGTCACTTGCATGGGTCCCCTCAGGGGCTCATCTATTATAAATGAGTTCGGGTGTTCCAATTATGAGGTTCCCAGGGATCTTTGCTCCCTTTATGGTTTATTATCTCCTATGCCTTTTGCGTTCTACTGTGTCTTTTCTTCCCCTCGATTCCTATCGAAGGAACTCTTCACTAGAAGTATCGTCATTCTGTTCACAATTTCCTTCTCATGTACAAACAGAAACCCCACGTCTTGGTCGTGCTTGGCGACCTATTAAATGGGGTTTGTACATTTCAGTCGCCGATATATCAATCTGCCAGTATCTCAGGCTTTTAACTGCGCTGCTCAAGGAGATAAAGCGAAGGGGTCACCTTCTGGAGTTCTGAGTTAAGAGTGGTAGACATTCCTGGAAGTAGCCCTTAGCGTATAGGTTCCAACTTGCATCCGGTTGAATATTGAGGCTGGGAATTTCCAGTGACAGCAAAAACCTTCCCTTTTCGGTCACCGTGGTGGGTGGTGCCGTTGGGGCAGAAATGTCTATTCTACTTCGTATGGGCTCTTCCATTGAACCCTCTTTCTGTTTTTCTATTACAAATGATATTCGTTTCATCTTTGTTCACACGTCTAAGACTTTGCATGCTGTTGATCCTGTCTAATTCAAACACTAATTGTGCCTGTTAAGGGTGAAGTGAAGGATGTTAAACTTCGTTCTGGTGACCTTCTTATTGAAGCTACCAATGAAATGCAAATTTCATTTATAAAGAAACTTAAAATGATTGGTGATTTTCCTGTTCAAACAACTCCGCATAAACCCTTAAATTACTTTCGTGGTATAATTTCCGAGAAAGTTCTGTTAGCAAATACAAAGCATGAGCTTATGCTGGAACTAAGTGGCTATAAAGCTATAGTAGTTCATCGACTCCAAGGCCAACCACGATGGTACCATGGTGCCTACGCAGCAGCTTAGTACTTAGTTTTTTGATTCCTCATCTGCCAGAAACAATGAGAGTTAATGATTTACATCGCAGTGTGTGTCAATACATTACAAATACTCTGTACTTTTTTAAATGTCAGAGGTTCGGCCATTCTTAACCAAGTTACCGAGATACTGTTAGACGTGCCAAATGGGCAGAAATTGGACATAATTATAAAATATGCGCTTCAGAAACCCTGAAATGTCCCTATTGTTTAGCCGCACATCCTGCTTTTTCCCGAACTTGCCAAAAATGGTTGCCAAAATAGAAAAACAAATTCAGGCAACTAGAATAAAACCAAAGAGGCCCTATTCATAAGCTCGTAAATTGACTGTCGGGTGGACTCCCAAACCAGGTGTATCTTATTCTTCTGTTCTTACTAAAAAAACAGATTGATGTCTAATATGATCTTAACGATATCAGTCCAGCTAAAATATGAGCTCTCTCTGCGAATGTAACTAATAAAGCCACATCTACCAAAGCCTCCAATGCAATGGAGGAACCACTTTCTAAGGTTTAACAGCGCAATAAGGTTCCCAAAGAATAAAAACATATCAAAGGGAAAACATCGAAAAAAAAGTTATCTCTACAGCATCCTCCACATCTCACTGATTCCTCCAAGTAACTAATGCATTTTTTAAATTAACAATATCCTCTTCTGACTTTTCGGATGTTGAAATGAAACATTCTATAACCATTTCTGATGCATGTGCTAGTATCAGGAGCAATTCCGATTTTAAATCTTAAAATTCAAATGTTTCGGTATATCTTTGAATTGACCTGATATTCGCTTTAAAATTTCTGATATTAAAACTCCAATTAACGTTTATCACCCTTCTGTAATTGCTCTTCAAGAAACCTTCTTGAAATCAATTCATCCATCAAATATACATGGGTACACAAACGCTAGAAAAGAAGTCAATGAAGATGTATGCTCAACTGGAGGTGTATGCATATTAACTAAATTTGTCCCAGTACCGTATTTTAAATACATAATTACAGGACGTTACAAATCCATTTTAAAATCCTTATAAGTTTGTAAAATTTACCTTTCACCAAATGAAACTGTTAATCGGGAAGAACTAAATTTATTGATTGATCAGTTACCTACACCTTTCATCTTGTTTAGTGACTTTAATGGTCATGGCATACAATGGGGGTAGTGATAATACTAACTCTCGTGAAAGACAGACAGAGATGCTCATCTCCAAATATTGTCTATTTTATAGAGATGAAAAAACTTATATTCGTTGCCAACACGAACATTCCATTTATTGGACAAGGGAATTAGCTCCCCTTCACTTATGGCCTCTCTGAATGTTGTTGTTGATAGTGACTTCCATAATAGCGATCATTTCCCGCTTCTGGGATTCCATGCGGACAGCTCCTTTCCACGTAAATAACTTTTTTGGCTGGGATATTTGGAAATATTCAAAGAACTTGCTGTTATCACTGAGGAAATGGTCAAATTTTCAGACTTAAATGACGCATTTCCATATACTGATGCAATAAATTGTTGCTGTCGATACATCGGTTCATCCGCACATATTGCGAAAACCATAGTAGAACGATGCATGTCATGATGCGCTTAAGAAACAGCAAAAAATGTGGGATACCTTCTGTCGATACCCAACTACCGAAACTTTTATTGCCTTTAAAACCGTTAAAGCCTATGCTCGTAGAATCCGCCGTCGAAGTGAACGAGTCATATACCAATTCGCTTCTTCAATAACTTCTTCAATGTGGAGTTATCAACTGTAGTGAAAAGTCAGTGTAGCAAACGCTATTTTTATTTCCCATCCTGAAGCTTAGAAATAACATTCAAACTACCCCTGAGGATATTGCTGATTGGATGATGGGAAAATCTTTGCGGAGATTTCCAACTTTTATTCTCATTCAATGTCTTTCCAGGTAATTAAGAGCCCCTTTGAACAACATCCTATCTTATTTGATAGAGACAAATATGTTCCCTATAACTGTGAATTTAAAATGTCTGAATTACAAACGGCTTTATCCCAGTGGCACAATTCATCTCCATGGAAAGATGGAATGACATACTACCTGCTTCAAAATTTGCTCGAAAGTTCTCTTAAACGCACTTCTGTTTTTAATGGAATCTGGAATGAGCGTATCTATCCAAAACATTGGCAAAATGTTATAGTCATCCTAATATTAAAACCTGGGACAGATAGTACCTCTAAGTTACTATAGCACTTACAAGTTCTTTATCAAAAACACTTGAGAGAATGATCAACTCCAGACTAATTTTTGAAATGGAAATAAATAATTTTAGATCAGTCTTTTATCATCAGAGCGGATTCCGCAGAGGACGATCTACACTATACAATATTGATTATTTAGAAACTCATATCCGTAATGCATTTGTTAAGAAATATTATTTAGTTTGTTTTCTTTAACGTTGATAAAGAGTATGACCGCACTTGGCGCTACAGTTTTATACATATATTATCAGATTATAGATTTTACCGAAATTTGCCGATTTTTTAAAGAAATTTCTTGTCTCATCTTACTTTTAAAAATTGTGTTGTATACCACAGGAAAAGATTTTGAGAGTAACACTTTTCATCCTTCACATTTCAAAAGTACTTTTAACTGCCATCATAAGTATCATTTCATGGTGTGAACAAAATGTTCAAACCATCTCCTCTAGCCAAAACTGTATTGTATATTTTTGCAGAAAATAGAATTTGCATCCTGAGCCAGAATATTATTTTAACAACCAATCTATTCCAGCCGTTCAAGAAGTTCGTTTACTAGGAGTTATTTTTGATAATAGCTGACTTTTTTGTCGCATATTCTAAATTTAGGGGGGAAAATGCGAAAGGTTATTGGATATTTTGAAAGTTTTACCACACTTCTTGGTGCACGAATCGCACTTCTCTCCTTAGGATATAAGGGTGAAACCGAAAAAATAAGTGCTTTTCAAAAAAATTCAATTGAGAATTGTTTGAAGTTTTTACTAGTTTGTGAAATTATTACATTCATATGTGTGTAATATATACAAAATCATGTCCAGCATAGAAATATTAACTGTAAAAATAAAAAATATCGGCTTTAAAAAATGATTTTGATCTGAAAATTGTAACCTCTGTTACTGGACAACATCTACTCAATTTAGTATGATTGTGTATCAATAAAAACATGATTTTTATATATTAACTTACCTTTCAGGTCCTTTGCCTAAAATAATAATTTTTTTTCTGATTAAAAAAATATTAATTATAAATAATTATGATAACTTCTTACTTTTGTTACTTATGATAAAATATATATGACAAATTTTCCAATCTCTCCTAATAAAACCTTCAGAATATGATTAATTTTATGTTAGATTTGTAGAACTTCAAGAGTTTGTTTGTTTGCAAACAAGTATTGACAATTTGCAAGTGTTATTATTAAAAAAAACTAATAATTAGTTATTAGTAACAGAGTTTACACTCGGTAACAGAAGTTACATGCAGTAAGAGAAATTTACAGCGAAGTTTCAAGTAACTTATTTATTTCGCATCAAATAATTTATTTATTTTTCAAAGACTGAAATTGAATACGGAAACTTGTAAAACAGTCTATCTCCCTTTATGACTATTGTTGGCATTGGCAAAATGTCTTTTATTTGCTCAAAATTAATATACGCAATGTGTGTATCAACTGCTTTAAATAAGGTTCCTGTACCATCACAGATTTTCAAGAACATCACCCGTACTTCACCATCATCTTCCAGATCATCCTGTGTTACTGCAACATAATAAAATTTCATAGTTTTCTTTTTAGATATGAACTCAACAAGCAAAAATGTTCCTTTATGTATTTTGTTTGCAGTGACTTCTCTGTCATCATTTTCCATTAAGACAGGTCCAGGCTGTTCTAAATGTTCATTTGGGTAACTAGTCTTATCTTCTACTTCATTTTTTTCATCTGCATGTGTTTGTAGGTCGAATTTTTGGCATTTGAAGCAGGAACAAAAACATGCTGCTCACCACAAAAGCAGCTCAGATCTCTATAGGCTACCAGCTTTATGCACTGTACTTATCTGATGGATTTTCATCGTTCCTTTTAGTATTTTTAAATTTATGGGTATGGATTGCTGAATGAAATCTATATCTTGTTCTTCCACAAAAAATATCTTTATTTTTGATCCCTTCATAGCTTCACAAAACTGGTTTGCATCTGTAATATCTTAGCCAAAAGAAACGAGTTTATCAGCCTTTCTCTTTAGTGCAGCACCCACACCATCAGCTGCTCCTTTACCATGGCCAGCCTCGAAAAAGTTCCATGAGGCTCGTTGAAAACCATAATAATATAATTGATTATTTAGAAGATAAAAATTTTGCTTTTGACGATACTGGGTAGTAGGTCCATCTGAAAAAAAATGAAGAACTTTGATTGATGGCAATGTTTTTCTTATCATTTTAAAAACTGGTTCCAAATGTGCCCATATTGCAGCAGGAGTAT
>JAOUZG010042754.1:0-12397 GCA_026289955.1 Argiope argentata
TGTATCAAATATTTTATAGTATTATATTGAAAAACTCATAATTTTTTAGTATAAATATGTATTAATTAAGGTTCCCATTGTATAGATTTAAAAAGTCAGTAATTAATGTCAAATCAAGATAAAAATATGAAGAAATTAACTAATTAACCTATATTTAAAAGATGATTTGTAATGAAATTAATAAAATTAAAAGTCCTCTAACCATGATGGCACCACAGACTCAATCAATAGAAAGAAACGACTGAGGGAATAAGGACGATCTATAGGGCAGTTTCTAAATTCTTCCCTAATAGAGATCCCCCTCCCCCGCATACTGTATAAAATTTGTGGAATTTTAATCTGGAAATGAAAGTCTTGAGTAATTAGATTTTTATTTTCAGAGTCTTACGTATGAACTTTGAACATTACATATATTTATTGAAGGAAATCTTATAAGCTTTTAGACTGTTTTTCTTATCAATAGATTAAAACAAAAAATTTGAAACAAAATTATAAATTTAATAACAAGATAAAATGAAAAACTTGTTTAACTAATTTATTGAAACTTAGAATTATAGAAAAGAACTTAGAAATTGCATGCACATATCAATCTTATGGCTGATGTTGTGATCTAAGTCGTAATATTTTAAAACTAACTCTTTTACATATTTTCGAATGCACAGACCAAGAAAGGCCAATAAATTAATATAGTTGCAAACTTGATACGAATTTACATTTTAGATGATAAAATTTGGTATATCTGTACTAGTATTATAAATGTAAAAGTTTGAATGGATGGATGATGTGAGTCAATAACACCAGAAAAGCAGAACGAAATTGGATGAAATTGGACACAGAGGTAGATTATATTCTAAAATTAGACATAGACTACTATTTATTCCGGTTAATCGAGTGGTTAGTTTTTATAAATTAATTAAAAATTAACTTTTTTGCTAAAAATCTTCATTTTCCCACTATCATATGTCTATGACTTCAGTTTTTTCCCCTACGCTAATGAGGTTATACATAACATGTTTCGGACCGAATATTTCAAACGATTATGTTTATTTTCTTAGTATTTGATGCATTTAAATCAACCATTGGTAATTAATTATTTTTTGGATTCATTTTGTATTATTTTTAAAATCTAATAAAGTAAATTTCTAATCTGTTTTGTGTTACCCCAACTGGTGTAGAAAACTCCCTCATTTGCGTTGCCCCAATTGGCGTTGGAAAATCACGCATGCAAATGGTTTGATAGACTTTTACTTTCTGATCAGACATTCAGTTCTCACACATACACAACAAAATTTCTACGCGTGTGTAGTCGCGAGTAAAAGATTGTATTTTATATATCTTGCTCTTTAAGTTTTGTGGCTATTAGGCTTATTTTAATTTAGGCATTTAAACTACCTGTTACTTTCGGGCAAAATTTGAAAGACAAAATACCGATTATTTTGATGTAAAGGCCAAATATCAAAATGTCATCATTCTAAATGAAAAAATCCGTTTACAGTTCACATACAAATATGTAGATATTACTCCAAACATATTATTTTCAGACCCAGGGGATTTCTAATCTTGAAGATTAATCAATGTAAAGAAGTCAAATGTTTCGACATCTACAGAATTTTCTATGTGTATACTTCGTACATAAGAAAGTAAAAATTAAAGAGGAAAACTACGAAACCAGAAAACGAAACCGATGATATGAATGCCAGAATTACATGCATTTTTTCGGCAGAGTTGTTGTTCAAAAATCATTCTAAGATAGTCACAACATAATAAAAAAAGTAAACCCTTGATAAAATTAGTATAACCCAGAATCTATAATGTAAGTACATCTAAAATCTGAAAATTTTGATTGCATGTCGATCTGTACAAACGAAATAACGTGGGACTGTAACGACCTAAATGGGTGAAATTTGGTACGTCGCCTTATTACTAAATTGCTGTTTTGAACCAAATTTCAGCTTCATTATATGGAAAAAGGAGGCTCCCAAAAAGAATACTTAGTTTCCTTCTCTATCTTACAAAGCACAAAACTCTTATATACCGGTTTAAAAAATAAAACAATGTGTACTCAGTCGTGTTCAACTTCTTTTCCTAAATCTACAACTGAATTCTAGATGCAGGAAGTAACAATTTTACTTAAAACTATGGTAGAAGAATTTAGATTATTGCTGCGGATTATTATTAAATTAAAAATGTCTCCATTAAAAAGACATCACTTTTTACTTCCCTTCTTAAAATAAAATTTCCATTATCATTTATTTGTATACATATTTATCATGCTGTTTATTTTATGATTTGATGCATATTATGTATATAATTTTAAAGATACTAAACACTTCAGTTTCTGAAAGATTTATGAAAATGTGTTCTGAGGTTAATTCCCCGAATTAACACTTTTACAGAATTAAAGATTGCATGACATCACACGGTAGTTTAGAGTCATCATTTATCCCTTATCGGGAAGCACATTAAGCAGCTGGACTTTAATCAACGTGGGGGAAGGCAGTGCCAACGAAATGCAACACAAAACACACGACGTTCATTTATCCTCTTGGATTTTTCTCACGCAAAAGTAAGTAAATATTTTCGCACTTCGTATGTTTGTAAATCTCCTCTTAATGATCTATGTATGCAGAAACTCTCATAAGTAAACTATATTCTACGAATGGTGATTGTTGAACAAGTATTTTGGGTTCCCATATTAACGCATGCTCAAGTGTTGTGCATTCCGGTTCATCAACCGACAAAAAAGTAGTACTTAGTTGATTTTCAATTACTTCATCCAACTAATTGTGTACTTAGCAATGTATGAAGAATAAAACGTCATATTGTGATTGAGTCACCATGTTTGATTTGTTACGTGTTTTTAGTTTTTATTCGATACACATCGAAGTAGGCTCTGCGATATTTTTCGGATTCTTTCTGATAAAATTTTTATTCCACCCTCACCCCTCCCTTGTTCTGAATAGAATTCGAGGTCATTGAGCAAGGTCATGAATACCATGAGTAACTCAGAGTTTAATTTTCAGAGCCCTGTATATGAATGTTTTGTGCCTCATAATACAATGATGAAAATTAAGTTTGAATTTTAGATATTTTTAGGCAACCGTTTAAAATTTCAAAACAAACAAAACACAGAAGAAACGTTTTTTAGATTTTTTTTTTTTTTTGCTTTTGAAATATCAAATTTACATGCAGATGAATGTGAAGACGGACAGATAGTGGAATCAAATGAAATTGGATCACTTCTATACTTTAAATGTTGAAATTACGAACAAAATTTTAACGTCAATGCTAAATTTGACGTCAGTTCCTTTTCTCTAAGAACAAATTTATGAAATATACTTTCTGTTAGTGCATTTCGTTCAAAAATTGATAAAGTTCTGCAATTTTAGTATAAAAACTTTATGCCAAATTTCATTTGTCAGACTTAAATTACTTTTGAATCACCGAGCTCACGGACAGACAATCCCATTTCCCTCTCCCCCTTGATTTGAATTGGTCTGAAACGTGGAAAGATTTGTCAAAAAACTCGATTTTTAACTTTTTGATTATTGCAATTTTTCTCCTTTCTATATTTCGAATATGAAAAAGTTTTTTAAAAAATATTCCCGTCATTTGATAGAAATTGAAATTTAAGGTATATGTCAAAATAGAAAAATAATAAAATTTAATTTTTTTTAAATTAAAAATGATAAAAATTTTGTTTTTCTTACAACTTTTGTAGAAGTCCTAAGGAAGTCTTAATAAATTGTAATTATTTAGTAGACTAGCTTTTAACCGCGACTGCGTTCGCATGGAAACTTCGATGTGTATGTGTGAGAACTGACGATCTGATCGCTGTGTAAAATGTTATCAAGCCGATTCATTCTATATTAGATAAAATAATGAAAATGCTTTGAATTTTATAACAACAATAAATCGATATTATAAAATTAAGCAAAAAAGATTTTTTAAATGACAGAGTTTAGGGAAAATTTCCCGACATATAAAGTCTTCAATAAACCAAAATTTTACCACACTTCGCAATTATGTTAATAAAATAAAACAACAAACCAATTAATCAAAATCAAATCCGTATCTGTTGAAAACAGAGTTGTCGACAATCAGAAAACCTTGGCTATGCGTGAATTTTATCTTCAGTTATGGTAATGCAAATGTGTGAATTCTCTACGACAGTTAGGTCAACGTTATGCAGATTAGAAATTTTTATTTTCCTTTATTCTGTTTTATTTGATTTAAAAGTGCTTCAGAATTTTTTTGAAAATATTAATAAACAATGTTTAGTTTTAAAAGCATCAAACGTTAAGAAAATAAGCAGAATCGCTTGAAATAATCGGTCGAAAAATGGTTAAGCCTAACCCCGTCAGCCTCGGGGAAAATAAAGCTTTGCTAATTTGACGGGGGTTAATTTTAGTTTTAATTAATAATAAAATTAACCACTCAATTTACCAGGATAAATAATAGCTTATGTTCTATTCCGGACCATAATCTTTTACTGTGCTGAATTTCATCTAATTCCGTTCAGCCGTTCTGGCATGATTGACTACCATCCATCCATCCAAACAAACCAACTTTCACATTTATAATAGTAGTACAGATTATAAACGTTTTTAATCCGTTTTGTTTGAACGCTATATTTCAGTTTCTTCAAAGTATGAGTCACATGATTTTCTGTATCAGCACAGTCTTTAGTGTGACATGCAAAATGCCTTGCCTTAGGATCTCAATGGGTTGTTACAGATTAAAACTACCTGAAAATAGCTCTATTTAGACGATATTATACTATGTCCTGGACTCGATTATAGCTTCTTTTGTATACCTCTTTCCATTCAGATTAATCTAAAAGTACTTTACCTCAAAAAATAAATAATGCTAGGAAATTAACTTCCAATTTTTTAAATAAAAGTGCATAGTTTTCTAATATAGAATGCCGTTTGTTTATTCAAGATCGATAAATTTCAAAGCAAAGCCAATAATTACCACATTTTATTATCATTTGAAATCTAAAGCGAGTTTGAGTAATTGAAAAGCCTTTTCAAAAACTACCATTTGGAAAGTTCGATTTTTTTTATTTAAAGAAATTAATTTAAAGCATTTTTTTTCCATCTTACGACATGCATGCTTTTCCAAAGGAACTCAATGATTTTGTTCATTCAAAAGAATTATTTTAAAATTTATAATTAATTAATTTATTTTTCTTTATCGCAAAAGGACGATATTAGCTTTCAGTTCGCTGTAAAATCTTTAAAAAAAAATTGTTTTATATAGATTTATAAATTTTATTCAGTCATTGTAGGGTAGTTCAGATAGATAATTCAGCATATCTTCAACTTTTCGATTATAACTTCGAATAGTATAAATACAATTTGTAATTTTGTAACCAAAATCTCTGGATTGGTTTGGTTTAATTATAAAGCAAGTTGCTGTTGTAAAGCAACGCGAGAGCTATAATAGGACGGACCTGGTAATTTTAAACTGCGATCATATGACGTGGATGATACCTGAGCTGGCACCCTCCCCCTCCGGTTTCGAACCTGAAGTCCTACGACTCACTAGCCAAGGACTTACCATCCGGCCACCGAAATCCCAGGAAGAGTAGCTTTTATTCTGCTGAATGGCTGTAAACACAGATAAAATTAAGGCAGTTTCTTTCAGAAAATATCACAGAGGATTCGATACTAAACCCAGTTGAATGGGTTGCGAAGTTTAAATATTTTATTAAAAACTTGTACAATGAACTTGTATTTAAATAACTTATATCATGTATCTAAAAATGTATTTAAAAAAACTGCTTTGAATTCAACTTTTATCGGATTCTATTCTTTCACTCAAGAACTAAGTGTATTTTTGGAAACAATAACCAGGATCATTCTCAAGTACCAAACTGTTATCTTGGAGATGGTAACTAAGACACAGTACCACAAAGTACAAGTAATGCAAATACTTCTCAATGTAACAAATATGTCCTGGTACATTGGTACATCAGAAACTTGAACGAGAGCAGAAAATTTGGAAAATTACATTACGAAATCGATTAGGAAACTTTATATAAGCGTTTTAAGATTATCGGAACGTGCTCATTCTGGCTTGATTTCTGTTTGCTCAACGGTACTAAAAGTAGTTTCGTCTGAAGAGCTACTGAATGGTCCCTTTCCCAGTGAAATCCTATAGTAAATCCCTATTGTTATGCTAGACAGACTTCAATTTAGAGCCGTTAAAATTTTAATAAAATCCATATTACTCGTATTAACTATATTTCGTATATATGTTTTAAAAATTTTTTATCTTATGTACGAAATCAAAAATATAACAGTGGTTAAAAAATTCGAATTCAAGATTTTGCCTGATCTCCCTTTTTCAGATCTTTCTGAATTCAAAAAACATATTTCTTGGATTATGTCTGTATGTCTGTCTATGGATATGATAACTCGAAACCGCTTTAAATTAGAGGAATGAAATTTGGTATTTGATCTTTATAGCAAATTTGTAAATTACTATCAAATTTTAAGTGATTAAAGGAAGTTTACCAGTTTGAATTTTGAAATTAATTAAAAAGAATGTTTAAAATTGCTGTTTGAAATTTAAAAGGATGTTTAAATTTGCTGTTCGAAATTTAAAAGGATGTTTTATTTTGATGTATGGAATTTAAAAGAATGTTTGAATCTGATGTTTCGAATTTAAAAGGATGTTTGAATTTGATGTCTGGAATTTAAAAGGATGTTTAAATTTGATGTTGGAACTGTCCCTTTGAATATTGAAATTAATTTAAAAGGTTGTTTACATTTGCTGTTTGAAATTTAAAAGGGTTATTTAAATCATTCTGTTTGATGTTTGAATTTTAAAACCTGTTAAATTTTTTAAAGGAAATATGCTTGTTTGACGATAACTACAAAATGAAAAGAGTTGGCGGGGTAAAGTTAGGTTTGTTTATGAAATTCACAGTTAAAAAACGTGTGTAGTTTCAGAAGTAATGAAAAACTCCCAATTGATGTCCATTTGATGTAACACAAAATATATAATCCTATTATAAAAGTTATCTTATGTTTAAGATCAGAAAGAAAACGAATCGAAAATCTGTAAACCATAAAATCGCTTACTATGCTTTCATTGCTATGGGATCTAGATTTTAAAAGCTATCTAAGATCATTCTTTCCAACAGGAAAATTATTTAAGCGTTCATTGAAATAAAAGTTTGAAAGTAATAATTTTACTTGATAATAATTTTGATATATAAGTTCCAATCTGTAAAATATATGAATTTAATACATGATTTTTAAAAGAAGAAATTCAACATTTTATACTTCCTGAAGTGAAATATATTTATTCAAAATAAACTGAGATTTTTCTATATAAAAAGCGATGTATCCTCTCTTCTTATTTATGGTTTTGTATTTGAAGAAGATCAATTATGAGCATTCAGATGCAATTTAAATCTGAAATCTTTGCTACACTTTTGTGTTCTCAAAATATTTGCAGACAGACTGTAAGAAGCTGGCTTATTTCTTTCAAAATAAAAATCAATGAACCCCTAAAATAACGACTGAAATTGAGATCTATGAGAGCTATTCGAAAGGCGATTGAAGTCATTAATCTATATTTATAAAAGAGGAAAACTCTTTACTCATCATAAATTTTCTTTTCTTCCTCACTGTAATCTCCAAATTGGCCAGAGATTTTTCCTCAGATTGTTTCAGAGAACTTTTTTTAAAATCAAAACTTTTGTAGCATCAAAATCTGTGGATATCTGAAAAAAATATCTTAAATTATCTGAGATTTATAGAATTCTTTAATGATAACTTCTGCATTCATCGAAATTTTAGTGAAAATTATTTGTTTGAGGAGATAATTTGTAATAAGATAGGTTTATTTTTTGTAACTTTTTTGAATGATGATTAAATAACAAATATTTATGAACAGTTTTTCACTAAAGTGGCAACGGCAATTGTGTTTGAGATTCAAAATACCACGTGGCATAAGTTCTTTCCGTCTCCAAGATAGAATTGCGTAAATGCGTCATAAATTCTAATTTACCGAAAAAAGAAATATTTATAACTTTAAATTAATGATCTGTATTTTGAAACAAAATTAAAATGAAATAGTAAACTACTGTCATTAAAAAATTGTATTAAATTACTTTAGAAATATAATGTAGTTATGTATGTTTTATGGTATGTTTTATGTAGAATGTAATATTTTGTGAGATGTTTATGTAGAATGTAATGTTTTGTGGTATGTTTTATGTAGAATGTAATGTTTTATGGTTTCTCGAAGCTTTTAATTAGATCGGAAGCTTTTTTAGAAGCTTTTAAATAGGGATCGTGACAAGACTAAGACTACATATGTATCCTGGCACAATTTGTAAAAATATGACGTCATCAATCCTCATACTAAAAATACTTTTTTTTCTAAAATTATATTTAACAAAAACGTTTTATTCTTGAAAACAGATCCTTTTTGACCCATGAAACAATTTTCAAAAATATGTGTGGCTCAAGAAACACCTTTTGCTCTGAAAAAATCAATGCATCGTGGATGATGAAGTAAGTCGTTTTAGATTCTGTCTCTACATTGTCGACTGTTATAGTTTCAGATTCAAATTTTTTAATGTTTTAAAGTTTTCTAAAAAGTTTTAAGTTTTAAAAAAGTCAAATCCTTGAATATTTCTATTTTAATTTTGATTGATTAAATGGAAAACTTCTATTATAACAAGAGGTTTATAGCGGTTTCTACTTTTATAAACAGTGTATTAATTTTGAAAAATTATTATTAGCCAAACAAACAGAAAATAATGATAAATTGAAATGACGATTGGTTGGTATTTATCCGATGAAAATTATGAATCTTTATTCGGGAAATATTAACGGTTTACATTAATTAACAAAACATTATTGTATTTAGAATGGGGAATAGTAGGATTTTAGCGACAAATATGGTACTTTGTTTCAAAATTTTTTATTGAAATTAGTTTGCTAAATTTTGAATCTGGATTAATTTTCAGAACTTTATTTATGATTTTGAAGGAATCTGATCTATTATTCATTAAGTGATTATTCTCTTGGTGAAGATGAGGAAACAGGGATGGTTGAAAATTAATCAACATTTAAGCATTTATTTAATTCGCTATCCCGTGTTTTAATCATTCCATTGAGCTGAAAATTATTCATGTAAAAATGAAGGAAACATTGAGAGAAAAGGATCAATCACTTAAACTAAACAAAGTAAAAGATTAATAAAAATTTTAAAATTAAATATTGCTATATAAAAATATAGAACCTTTAAAAAATTCGAAATAAAAATATAAATTATCAGGTTTTTTAAAAACTTTTAAGGGATGTAAAAAAGGTTATTATTTAGTATATTATTATTAAAGGAGTATAATTCTTAGAAAAGAGTAATCATAATCGCATCAAATAGCAATATGCTTTTTTAAATCCTATAATTTTATCAAACTCAGAAATTAATCGAAATCTGATGCAAAATTATATATACTTTTAATGTAATGAAAATTAGTTTTAATATAAGGCATTGATAAAAAAATTAGATGATAACTCTCTTTTTTTCATTCTTTCCCTTTCATATTTTTTTCTTACTCAAATAAAATTTTATCATATATAACATATCACAATTTGCGTGTTCTACTATAGATAGGCAAATATGAGATTCAATCCTATAACGAGAATACAAGCATACAAGGTTTTGACAAATAAAATTAATTCATGAACATTTTTAAAGATTTCATGCACAAAGTTTATATAGAAAATCCCTGCTGTAGGCGAATAAAAATGTCTTTTTCTTTAAAAAAAATGTATTAAAATATTTCCAACATCGCCAAAAATTTATTTGTAACAAATGTTACAAAGAATTAAACTTTTGTTATCAAAACTTCTAAAGCATATAAATTTAAATTCAGAATTGTCTTATTTAAAATAGTATCGTTCTGTTCAGTCAGGAGATTAAGCAAATGGTTTGGGGGATTCCCAGATGAACTGAATGAAAAAGAAAAATCGTTAAGATCAGCAAAGCATTGTTGATAAGTTCTTTTCTTCAATGTTTCATTTTAATTCTTCCCGAAGTACATTCCCTTATTTTGGAAATGAATACTTTTATGGAAGTTATAAAAATTGTTAGATTTAATAAATGCGTAAAACTAAGTGAATAAATAAATAAATAATCTCAATGCAGAAGCTCTAAATTTCGTTTTCCCTGCTATACAAGCTTGTGACAAAATATATAAGGGAAAAAGTGCAAAATTTCTCATATTTTGTTAACTAAAGAATTAAAATATTTTCACTGCAAACAAAAGATTGCGCAAAATATTGAGCATAATAAATAGAATATATTCTTTTTATAAAGAAAATAGAATGGGGAAATGAGATGCCTAGATTAAGGGCATTTCGGTCAATAGGCATGTTTATATATTGGTCAAAAATTAAATATTTTTCACTCGCTTAGAAGGTTACACAATCGTTGCGAATGAAAATAATTTTAAACGTCTTTAAATTTATTGGATAATGATTCCAGTAAGTCTATCGTTTATCGGCGTTATAGTTGTAGATCATTGTAATTATATCGCTAATTATGTCATTATAATTATAAGCTTATCGGAATTATAGATATAAGTAAAATAAGATTCATTAGGATATAATTACCCTCTCTTTATACTTGAATACCTATTACTTTATAATTTTTTCAGAAGGCCCACCCATGAAAGGTCGCACGTGTTTTTCTTATTCATTATTGCGCAATATCAATTGTTAAAATGTTTACTCACATAAATTTAATTTAAACAGTTAAATATCAATAATCTATATTTATTTGTTATTTTTTAAATAATGGGGGGAGGTCCTCTGCTCGCTTTCGCTCGTCAAATCTGATGTTGTCCTATACTGTACCGGATATACCCAACTTATTACTCGGGTTTAAATTTAAGCATTGCATTTTCAAAACTAAAAAAATGCAGTAGTTAAATTACCATTTATTCCTATAAAAATCATATTACTGAATTCGAAATAAAACTTATTTATGACAGTTTTCCAAGTAAACTTCTACTGAAAAGGGAGCTCTCCCGTCGGATTTCAGAGCATCTGATGTGAGTATTTTTGAGATCAGAAAATACGAAAAGTACTCCAATGCTTTTTTCCAAATAACATTGAATACTGCTGCTATGAAACTGCAGTTTTTTATTGAAAATAAAATCGAATTTTTGTGATATATGTTTAAATCCTACTGGCTTCGGAGGCCTGGTGCGTGACCTCCTTAGGCCATAGACTCTGGCCATTTGTTCAAAGACAGAAAGCTTGAACTTTTTTTCCTTGATGTCTATATATGTTTGCCGATCTGTCTATTTTTGATTCAAAACTCAAAGCCTCATAATGAGAATAGTATTTGAGCATGTCTACAATATCTAAATATTGATTCAATTTTTCACGTTTTGCCGCCAACCTAACAGTTTTACAGTCAGCTTTTCTCTTGAAATTGAGAGATTCCCTCTCGATCTTTTTTCGCATATTTTCTTCATCTGGTATAAGTGGATGCTATCAGATAGCTATCCGAGAGATGAAAAATTTCTGTGACTCGAAAAAGTTAAACAAAATAATGTTGCTACAAATGGTGTATCTAAAAATAAAATTAACAAATAGTATTGTTTGAAATTTATTTTTTGCTAATGTGGTGTTAATTAAAGTTTTACTCTTCCTTTTTGTTGATATCATTTCACCGTCAAATGCAATATAAATACTTGCTGCGATGTAACAATTTTCATTAAATATTTCAAACAATACTGGCAAAACAAACATCGAATGTCATAGGATAGATGAGCAGTTATCTACCAACCACAAAGCTATCTACTAATCAATTATATAAAAATTATATAAAATTACGAAATGAAAACAATGTAATCGTAAAATACAAAAACAATACAAAATGACCAAAGAATTAGCTAAGTGACTATTACAATTGAAGTATTTATGTGCGTAATAGAAAATTGTGAAAACAATTAAAAACCCCAAAGCAATTGCAGTTTTCAAATAAAAAAAACAGGAAGTCAGTTTCATATTCACTATATTGCATCCTTGTAATTTAATGAAATATGCTTACAATGTTTGAAACATATATTGATTTCTGGAACATCTCCCAGCTAAAGGAAGTGATTCTAATATGTTTGCCAGTCATTTTAGCAAGAATCTGTATTTTTCACCTAACACATCATTTCCTCCTTCAAAACTTATTTCTGATTTTCTTTTCATGAATCTTATATTTATGTCGTTTTAAGATAAGCTCAATATATTCTTTTGTAAAAATATTTGCCAGGAGTCTTTGTCAGTTCTTTCCAAAAGCTTTCTTTATCGTTTTCTTTTTTTTTTTTGAATAAATAATGTAGTTGTTGATCGGTAGCTGAATC
>JAOUZG010042755.1:0-16462 GCA_026289955.1 Argiope argentata
ATTGTAGAGGTTTTTTAAACAAGTCTGCAGAACTGAGGGACCTTATAAATAAGTACCGCCCGGCATGCATTTCCCTCCAAGAGACTTATCTTAAGACTGATAGGAATAATATCCGTAATTACACAATCTTTGGAAAGCATCATACGCAAAACAGGGCTTCTGGTGGAGTTGCAATTCTTGCAGCCACACACATACCCTCCATGCTTTTAAATCTTAATACAAATCTACAAGCTGTTGCTATTCGACTACAGATGCAGTCCTTACTCACCATTTGCAGTCTCTATTTACCTCCTAATGAACAGATAAAGCAAGCAGATCTGAACAATTTAATCTGTCAACTTCCATCTCCCTTTATCATTTTGGGAGACCTTAACGGTCATAGTCCTTTATGGGGAAGTCCTGATTTTAATTCACGTGGTCTACAAATTGAAACACTTATCTCAGACAACAATTTGTGTCTGTTCAACTCTGATGAAATAACACATTTTCACTTGCCAACTCGAACATTTCATTCAGTTGATCTAGCCATTTGTTCTCCAACTCTGTTACCATTTTTTAATTTGACTGTAGATAATGATCTGTACAATAGTGACCACTTTCCACTAATTTTATCGGATAGACGATCTAATCCAATCGGTTTTTCCCGCCCTCCTAAATATGTATTAAAAGCAGCAAATTGGCAAAAATTCACTTCTTTAGCAAACATCAATTCTGAAATAATAAAATCTTCCACTATCGAAGAAGCATTAAATCATGTAACTCAAACATTACTTGAAGCAGTGGACAGTTCCATTCCAAAGACCTCGGGCATTTGGAGGAGACAAAGCAAACCCTGGAGGGATGCAAATTGCCAAATGGCATATAAGAAACAAAAAAAGGCTTGGAATATCTTTCGACGTTACCCTTCTTCCGGAAATTTTATCAATTTTAAAAAGGCAAAAGCTGAATCCAGGAGGATACAGAGACGAAGCCGAAGAACTTCATGGCAAAAATTTGTTTCAAATATAACTTCTAAAATATCTAGCGGTCAGCTGTGGAAAAAAGTTAAAAAAGCATCAGGTGTTTCTCAACCCAATACAGTTTCGATTTTAGTGGATCGAGGGAACATAGTGTCATCATTAAAAGATATTGTAAATTGCATAGGTTCAACTCTTGCTTATACATCGAATAGTCAAAATTATCCCTCACCATTTTTGAACTTCAAAAATAATGCTGAAAAACAAAAATTAAATTTCGACTCTCTGGATAATTATCCCTATAACTGTACCCCTCAGGGGCTCACCTTCTATAGGTGGGTACGGGTGTCCCAATCCCGAGGTTCCCAGGGATCTTTACTCATTTTATGTTTATTCTCCACTACGCCTTTTCTGTCTGCTTGATCCTTCTTTCCCTCGACGGCAAGCGAGGGAGCTCTCCATGAGAAGCTGTCGCCGCTCTGTTTGCTTCTTGCTTCTCATGGACAGCCAAAAACCCCACGTGTTGGCCGTGCGTGGCGACCCATTAGACGGGCGGTGCACTGTGGTCCCCGGTGTATCAATCGGCCGGTACCTAACCACATGAGTGATTAGTCTGCTAGGGATCAAGCGAAGGGGTTACTCCTTGGGCTTGGCGTTAAGGGTGGTCACTGTCCCCGGGGGTAACTCCCAGCGTATAGGTACCAGTTAGTATTATGGAAAGTGCTGAGGCTAGGCAAATCTAGAGCCAGTTACTGCCATCCCTTGTAGGGCTCCGTGGTGGGCGATACCGCTGGACCTGAATTCTTTTTATGTCGTATGGGCTCCTCCAAACGCGGTCCCTTCAGTGGGCAAAAATTACCTAAATCTGTTTTTAATTTTGAAACGTTTGATAAATTTTTTGTAATAAAACGGATATCTGATAAAGAAACATTTCATACCATTTCCCCATTTCTTGTAGAAAAGGCACTATCTGCGACCATCGGTGAGGTCAAATCTATTAAGAAAATGCGTTCTGGTGACTTATTAATAGAAACTGATTCCAAAAAACAATCAAACCAACTTCTAAAAATGAAAGCAATTGCACACTTACCTGTAAGTGTGAGTCCTCATTCGTCTCTGAACTTCTCTAAGGGTGTCATAACCTGCGGAGAACTATATAATGTTCCCCTTGAAGAGATATCTGCCGAATTAAACAAGCAAGGTGTGACTCAAGTTCGCCAAATAACAATCCGACGTGATGGAAATCTTCTCCCTACCAAACATTACATACTGACGTTTCACAATCCTAAGTTACCGGAATATATATATGCAGGTTATATTAAACTACCAGTCAGACAATATATACCATATCCACTAAGATGCTTTCAGTGCCAGCGCTTTGGACATTCAAAAGTGAATTGCCGCGGGACACTCACTTGCGCCCGATGTGCTGAAAAAGGGCATGACAGCCAGCAGTGCACGGCACAAGAAAAGTGCGTGAACTGCAGCGGAAACCATCCCTCTTATGATCGAACTTGTCCTCACTGGAAACTGGAAAAACAGGTCACAACTATAAAAGTAAAAGAAAATATAACGTACCCTGAGGCCAGGCGTAGAATTCTATCTCAGACACCTGCACCTGGTGTCAGCTATGCTTCAATATTACAAAAAAACTTCTGCTCAAACTGTAAATGTGAAAATTGCTTGAAACAAACAGTTAAAATTAATCCTCCTGAAAAAAAATCAGATTCCGATTCAGAGCAATCTACAAAAGATGTTCCAGATAGTCATGATATTGAACCATCGATTTCAAAAAAAGCTCCAAAGAAAAAACTAAAGAACTCGCAGGTATTAAAGCTCGCTAAGCGTGGCTTTTCGCAAGCCGAACTACCTATAAAATTAAAGAAATCTTCCTCAAGAAATTCAGTCGCCCTTGGGCTGGCGACAAAAGGTATTGTTCACAAAGATTTAACATCCATTTTTGGGGACAAAATAAGTAGCCCAGATATAAAATTACATCCCTCAGAAGATGAAGAGGAACTGGAGATGAGTTGCGAATCTGAGGCAACTCCAACTAATGCATTTCATTATTCTCCTTCCAAAAAACGTTCTTAATGGGTACCTTCCTCTCTTGGAATTGTCGTGGCCTTCGGTCCAAACTCCAGGATATCAAGTCCATTTTCAACCAATTTCATCCTATTTGTTTTGGTGTTCAAGAAACATTCTTGACGCCTAGCATTTCTATTAAATTACGTGGTTACAGCTGTGTTCGGAGAGATGCAGGCACTGAATCTCATGGTTCTGGTGGTGTCTGTATTTTCACTTCAAACCTTTATCCGAGTACACCTCTTGTTCTACATACATCCCTTCAGGCTGTGGCTGTGCAGGTCCATATACGATCTTTGGTCACAGTTTGTTGTATTTATCTACCGCCTCATGCCGTCATACGCCAACAAGATCTCGACAACTTAGTGGACCAGCTTCCCAAACCATTCATTATAATAGGAGATTTCAATGGGCATAGTACTTTATGGGGGTCGAATAGTACAAACACTCGTGGGCAGCAGATCGAACAGTTTATTGATAATAACTGTCTCTGTCTGCTCAACAATGACGAGCAAACTTACTTCCACTTTCCTACACGTACTTTTCAGTGTCTTGACTTAGCCTTATGTTCTCCTGAACTGCTTCCGATGCTGAATTTGACAGTTGGGACCGAACTTCATAACAGCGACCACTTTCCCCTAATAATCTCCCATGCTGATAGCAGCGGTGTGACTATTTGTCCTCCGAGTTTTCTATTCCAGCGGGCAGACTGGAATACATTTTCCCAACTTGCAATTATTAATGAGGCTATGGTCAATCATTCAGATATCTCGACTGCAGTACAAAATGTTATTGACGCAATAATGAACGCCGCTAACACCACCATTCCAAAAACATCCCCGCGTCTAAGAAAATTTCGTAGACCATGGTGGAATGAAGCTTGCCGCGACAGTCATAAGAAACAAAAAAAGCTCTGGAACATATTTAGAAGGTACCCAACGACTGAGAACTTGATTGCTTTTAAAAAAGCCAAAGCGCAAGCCCGCCGCATTCGGCGTCGTAGTCAGAGAGAGTCATGGATAAAATATGTTTCATCTATCACATCCTTCACTTCCAGTAAAGTTTTATGGAAAAAAGTGAAAGCCGCCAATGGAATTTATTCTGAAACTTCTTTTCCTGTTCTAAATTCTGGTAATAGAATGTATTCTAGCCCATTGGATGTTGCTAATATTCTTGGCCAAACGTTCGCACAAGTTTCTGCAACTGATTCTTACAGTCCTGATTTTAAGGCAATTAAGAATCGTGCGGAGCAGTTGCCTTTGCGTTTTCAAGCCCGGAGTACCCTTCCATACAATTGTGAATTCAGGATGTTTGAATTGGAAACGGCGCTATCTCAAGTCCATGATACCAGCCCTGGTCCAGATGGAATCACATACAGCATGCTTCGACATTTGAATACCATTTCCCTTTCCAATCTGTTACTGCTTTTTAATAGAATATGGACTGAGCAGAAATACCCTTCACAATGGCGAGAAGCTATTGTGATTCCTATATTAAAACCTGGCAAAGAACCATCTGCCCCTCTGAACTACAGACCGATTGCTCTAACAAATTGCCTTTGTAAGACCTTCGAGCGCATGGTCAATGCTCGCCTAATTTTCGAATTAGAAAAACAAGGATGCATCTCTCCGTTGCAGAGTGGTTTCCGAAGAGGTCGTTCAACCTTCGACAACCTCGTTCTACTGGAAACCCAAATACGCAATGCCTTTGTAAGACGAAACCACCTTGTTTCAATATTTTTTGACATTGAAAAGGCATACGACCGTGCATGGCGCTACGGCATTCTTTCAACACTTTTTACTCTAGGTTTTAGGGGTAACATGCCCATATTTTTACAAAACTTTTTGACACAACGTTCCTTTCGTGTTCGAATTGGTAATGTTTATTCTAATCATTTTATTCAATCTGAGGGTGTTCCGCAAGGTAGTGTCCTCAGTGTCACTCTTTTTATTGTTCATCTGAGCCAGATTTTAAATCATTTGCCTTCATCTGTTACTGGAACACTTTATGTTGACGACCTGCAGATCTCATGTCAAGGCAGCAATATGAATTTAATAGAACGACAATTGCAAAGTGCGGTGAATAAATTATTATCCTGGTGCAATAACAATGGTCATACTATATCCCCAGAGAAGAGTAGATGTGTGCATTTCTGTCGCAAAAGAAGCATTCATCAGGATCCCAATATTCAAATAAAAGGCTCCCCGATTCCCGTTGTGAATGAAGTACGCTTCTTGGGAGTGGTTTTCGATCAAAAGCTCACCTTCCTCCCGCATGTTTTACAACTCAGGAGAAAGTGTGAGAAGGCGTTAAACATTTTGAAAGTGCTGTCCAGAACATCTTGGGGCGCCGATCGTACCTCCCTTCTACGAATTTATCAGGCAATAGTTCTCTCCAGAATTGATTACGGGTGTATGGTGTATGGTTCCGCTTGTTTATCTGTCTTGAAGCGGCTGGATACGGTCCATCATTCTGCTTTGCGCATTTGCTCTGGTGCGTTCCGTACCTCCCCAGTTGAAAGTCTGTATGTTATATGTCACCAGATACCTCTCTCTTTAAGACGAAAGAAACTGTCTGCCTTATTTCATTTCCGCACAAAATCCGTACTGAAGCATCCACTGAATGAAATTTCATTACCAGTTGGTCTTCGTCGACTTTATAATGCCCGGCCCTCTCACATCCTTCCTTTTTGTGAGAGAGCCCGATTGATTCTGCCTGACTCAGACCTTAACACTGTTCGTGTTAAAGCTACCAACCCGTATAGCTTGCCTCCCTGGGATATCCCACAGCTTTCGTTCTTGAATCCTTTTACTGGATTCGACAAATTAACAGATCCTTTTGTTCTCCAACAGCTCTTTTTGTACCACCGTTTTCGGTATTCTTCTTTTGTGCCCATTTTTACGGATGGCTCTAAATCAGATGATTATGTTGGTTGTGGAATCATTCTTCCATCTGAAACACTGAGCCACCGTCTTCATAATTGTTGTTCTGTTTTTACTGCTGAGTTAGTGGCAATTTTCTTTGCTCTTCAGAAAATTTCAACCTCTACTCAGCGTAAATTTGTTCTGTATACCGATAGCATGAGTGCATTGAAGACAATTTCGCACTACCAAAATCGGATGCATCCATTTGCCATTAAAATTTTATTCACCTTGCAATTATTAAAAGACGATGGGTTCGAAATAATTTTCTGTTGGGTACCGAGTCATGTCGGCATCTCGGGTAATGAGAAGGCGGACTGGGCTGCAAAAACTGCAACTACCTTTTTAAGCATTGGAATACCCTTTTGCGATATTAAAAGATCCATCTATCGTTACATCTATTTTAAATGGCAAAATTCATGGGATCTGCAGACCCAAAATAAATTACATTTTATAAAAACGGATATTTTCTATTGGCCTGTTCACCCTATACGTGAGATGGACGTTAAATTGACTCGTCTCCGTATAGGGCATACGCGCTTCACTCATAAATATCTGATATTTGGGGAGAATGCACCCATGTGCAACAATTGTCAAGTACAATTTACTGTTTTTCATATCATGATTGAATGTCCTGTATTTAATCGTTATCGTACTCGTTTTTTTACCTCGCCTCCAACATTACAAGACTTGGTGGGCGAGAAATACCACCGAAATGTTTTTAAATTTTTAAATGCTATTGGGTTTTTTACTTGTATATAGAGTTTTTACTTTTCTGGTTTTGTTGAACATTCCTTTTAAGCTCGTGTTTCATTATTTCAAATTTTCACGGCACATAGTTCTAAAGTTTCACTGTAATAATTTTTTAAATCATATTTACACTATTTTTCCTTAATATATCTGTTCTTGTTAAACAAACGAGTGTTTTTTATCTTTTACCATTTGATTGGCGCAGTATAGCCTAATATGGCTCTTGCGCCAATAAACCTCACTCAACCAACCAACCAACCAACCCTATAACTGTAATTTTACTCTCTCGGAATTCCAGTCATGCCTTGCCAATGTCCGTGATTCATCTCCAGGTCCAGACAATATTAGTTACTCTATGATACAGCATTTAACAATGGATTCGCAAGAAAATCTATTATATCTATACAATCGTATTTGGCAAGAACATTATTTTCCTACTATGTGGCAACAGGCTGTAATAATTCCATTAATAAAACCGGGCAAAGATCCAAAGAATCCTCTTAACTATCGTCCAATTGCTTTGACTTGTTGTCTCTGCAAATTACTTGAAAGAATGATCAATCGTAGACTGATTTATTATTTGGAGTTAAATAATTTCCTTCAGCCATCCCAAAGTGGATTTAGGAGAGGTCGTAGTACAACTGATAATTTACTTGCTCTTGAAACAGATATTCGCCTTGCATTTTTACAGAGAAAACACTTTGTTGCCATCTTTTTTGACATTGAAAAGGCTTATGACCGGACTTGGAGGTACGGAATTTTAAAGGATTTACACGACTTAGGACTACGAGGAAATCTTCCCATTTTTATCAGAAATTTTTTAAAACTTAGACAGTTCCAGGTCAAGATGCAAACTGAGCTATCAGATATTTTTATACAAGAAGAAGGTGTCCCTCAAGGTAGTGTTTTAAGTGTAACTCTTTTTATTTTAAAAATTAATAACATTTTGAAACAACTTCCACTTTCTGTGAAAGGTTTTTTATATGTTGATGACCTGTACATCTCTTGTACAGGAACGCATATGAACTTCATTCAGCGACAGTTGCAAATTGCGATAAATAATATCACACAGTGGTCCAATACTAACGGCTTTACTATCTCCACATCGAAAACCGCAGGTGTCCATTTCTGCCGAAAACGTAATCTCCATCTAGATCCCGAACTAAAGCTTAATGATGCAGAAATACCATTTGTGAATGAAATCCGATTTTTGGGTATTACGTTTGACAGAAAACTTACCTTTCTATCCCATGTGAAAACATTGAGAAAAAAGTGTGAAAAATCACTAAATATTTTAAGGGTTCTATCAACTACAGACTGGGGAGCAGACAGAAGCTCGATGCTTAAAATATATAAAGCCACAGTACTCTCTAAACTGGATTATGGTTGTGAAATTTATGGATCGGCAAGGAAAAATGTGTTATTTAAGCTAGATACAATCCATCACACAGCTCTTCGACTCTGTTCAGGAGCTTTTCGAACATCACCTGTGAAGAGCTTGTACGCTGAATGCTATGAGCCTCCTCTAGAATTGAGACGGAAGATGCTACATCTCAATTATTATTTTAGAATCAAATCAAATGTGAATCATCCATTTCATAATTTTAAACTTCGCCCATTTTTAGTTCGACTTCAAGATGCTAGGAAATCGGTAATACCCATATTTTTTACGAGAATTCATAATATCCTCTCAGAACTAAATTTACTCTATATAGATGTAACTAAACAGCCGTTAAATAAAATTCCCCCTTGGAAAATCTCTAATGTGCAATATTTGAACCCTTTTAAGGCTTTTATAAAATCTGACACAGCAGACATTATTTATCAACAGAAATTTCTTGAACACAGGCATCATTATCAGGATTTAACACCAATATATACTGATGGATCAAAATCCGTTGGTCATGCATCTTTCGCTGTCCTTTTCCCTGAAAAAGTTTTTTCTTACAAACTTCATCCTTCTTGTTCAATTTTTACAGCAGAGGTTACTGCTATTTTATATGCATTACAAGAAATTTCTCATGATATGAGAAAGCATTTTATTATTTATACTGATTCCTTAAGTGCTTTAATGTCCCTCCAATCATCTAATTCCAATTTTCATAATCATCCACTAATTTTAAGAGTTTTAGAGATTTTTAATGACTTGAATTCCCTTAGTTTTACAATTTTATTCTGTTGGGTACCATCGCATGTGGGAATATTGGGCAATGAGAAAGCGGACAATGCCGCCAAATCGGCAACTACCCCTATAAATTTGGCTTTACCAGCGAGCGACTTAAAAAAACACGTTAAAATGGTTCTTCATTCGAAATGGCAATCAGAGTGGGATCTTGAGATAGAGAACAAACTCCATGCAGTAAAACCAATTTTACAATCTTGGCCTTCATTAAGCAATAGAAACGCAGACACCCTTTTAACACGCCTACGCATTGGTCATACCAGATTCACTCATGTTCATCTTTTACTCGGCGATCAACCACCAATGTGTTCGCAATGCAAATGTCAAACCTCTATACACCATATTTTGAGTGACTGCTCATGTTTCAGTGTTCAGCGATTGAGATTTTTTCGGGCGTCTACGGTTTCTTTGTCGGATTTGCTTGGCATAACCCCTCATGTTAATCTTTTTGAATTTTTAAAATCGATAAGGCTTTATTCCCTTATTTAAAATGGTGATATTTTTTAGAAAATAGTTTCGTTTTTAAACATTCCAAATAAAACTCTCGTATTGCGATGCTTTCATTTCTCTGGTTGGCGCAGCATAGTCAAAATCCTGGCTTTTGTGCCACAAAAACCAAACCAAACCCAAACCCAAACATTTACGGGGTCAAAAAATATCTATACAGTACTACCTTCGAGATTTGTTAGTCCCAAAACATCCTCTGCACTCTTTGATGCTTTCTATTCGTCTTCGGCGGTTATATACTGCTCGATCCTCCAACATTCTTCCTTTTTCCGAGAGAGTCAAATTGATCCTCGAAGATACGGAACTCCGTAATGTGTGTATTCAAAAACGTGATTTATTCCCATTTTCTCCATGGGTTATCCCTCAATTCTCCTTTTTAAATCCTTTCCATGGATATGTGAAACCAACAACAGCTCCAGTGATTTTTCAAAAACTTTTTAGTTCTCATCGCTGTCAGTATTCCACTCATATACCTATTTTCACAGATGGTTCCAAATCAGACGGTCATGTCGGGTGTGGTATCATTTTTAATACAGAAACAATTAGTTATCGTTTTCATACATGCTTTTCAGATTTATCCGCTGAATTAATGTCAATTCTCTATGCACTTGAAACAGTTTCTCTCTCTAATGAGCGCAAATTTTGTATTTACACCGACAGCATGAATTCTTTAAAAATACTCTCTCATTTACATGATCCAATTCATCCCATCGTATTGGAAATCTTGGACCTCTTAAAAGTTTTGAAAAATAGAGACTATGAAATTTTATTCTCCTGGGTTCCGAGTCATATAGGGATAAGAGGAAATGCCCATGCGGACAAGGCTGCGAAAACAGCGTCTTTGTATATGCAGCGTGAGGTACCCTTTTACGATGCGAAGAATTCTTTTACTCGTCGTATTCATGCTATATGGCAGGAAACATGGGATCGCCAAAGTAATAACAAACTACATTTTATCAGACCCATTTCATTATGGACTGCTTCTCCAGTGCGAGAGCTTGAAGTCAAATTGACTCGACTCCGCATTGGTCACACTCGTTTAACACATAAACATCTTTTATTCGGTGATAGAGCTCCTTTCTGCACTAGATGCCAAGTCATATTAACTGTTTTTCATATTTTAACTGAGTGTCCTAGCTTTGATAGATTTCGTTTGCAATTTTTTTGTGCTTCTACAGTGGACATGCAAATGCTCATAGGGGAACGTTCCCACAAAAATCTTTTTAAATTTTTAAAAGCAATTGGGTTTTATAATTATATTTAACACATCAATTTGCTGTAATTTTTTATTCAGTGTTTCGCTCAACAGAATTTTACATATAAACGCATCTACTCTTTAACCATATGATTGGAGCAGTATGGTCAAACTTGGTTCTTGGGCCATTAAACCCCACTATGCTATCCTATCCGAAGAGGTCGATCTACTTTTGATAACCTCGTTCTATTGGAAACACATTTGTTAGGAGGAACCACCTTGTATCCGTTTTTTTCGACATTGAGAAAGCATATGACCGTACATGGCGCTATGGTATACTCTCCACACTTTTTAAATTTGGTTTTAGAGGAAATTTGCCCACTTTCTTATTAAATTTTTTATTACTTCGTACTTTTCGTGTTCGTATTGGTAATGTTTATTCAAATCATTTTATACAAACTGAGGGTGTTCCACAGGGCAGTGTCCTCAGTGTTACACTTTTAATACTTCATATCAGTCAGATTTTATTGGTTTTACCATCATCAGTTAATGGAACCCTTTGTGTTAATGATTTGTAGCTCTCATGCCAAGGCAGCAATATAAATCTCATAGAGCGTCAGTTACAAAATGCAGTCAATAGAGTGGTAATTTGGTGCAATAATAATGGACACGTAATCTCTCCTGAGAAGAGTAGATGTGTTCACTTCTGTCGGAAGACGGACCTTCACCCAGATCCAAATATTGCCATTCGAAACATACCTATTCCTGTAGTGGATGAAATTCGGTTTTTGGGAGTGATATTTGATCGAAAGCTTACCTTCCTTCGGCATATTTGACACTTGCGGAAGAAGTGTGAAAAAACATTGAATATATTGAAAGTGCTCTCCAGAACATCTTGGGGCGCCGATCGTACCTCTCTTCTCCCCTCAGGGGCTCACCTTCTTTAGGTGGGTACGGGTGTCCCAATCCCGAGGTACCCAGGGATCTGTACTCCCTTTAGTGTTTATTCTACTCTTCGCCTTCTGCTGTTTACTTTATTTTTTCTATCCCTCAACGGCAAGCGAGGGAGCTCTCCATGAGAAGCTGTTGCCACTCTGTTTGCTTCTTGCTTCTTATGGACAGCCAAAAACCCCACGTGTTGGCCGTGCGTGGCGACCCATTAGACGGGTGGTGCACTGTGGTCCCCGATGCATCAATCGGCCGGTGGCTATCGACGTGAGTTTTTAGTTTGCTAGGGATCAAGCAAAGGGGTTACTCCTTGGGCTTGGCGTTAAGGGTGGTCACTGTCCCCGGGGGTAACTCCGAGCGTATAGGCTTCGGCTAGCACTAAGGTAAGCGCCGAGGCTGGGAATGGCCAGAGCCGGTGGCTGCCTTCCCTTGTTGGGCTCCATGGTGGGTGGTGCCGTCGGGCCTGAATTTCTACCAATGTCGTATGGGCAAACGGAAGTCGGTTCCCTTCGGTGGGCAACACATTGTTATGAATAACACAATATCTGTCTTTTTTCCAACTTTTTTTATAGTGAAAAGAGTTTCTAAAACAAATGATTCTTTCCATTCGGTTTCTCCTTTCTTAGTTGAAAAAAGCATCAACAATAATATCGGGGATGTGAAAAACATCAAGAAACTTCGTTCCGGAGACTTGCTTGTGGAAGTTCAGTCCCGGAAACAGTCAAAACAGATCATGAAATTGAAGAAATTTGATAATATTTCAATCACCGTTTCTCCGCATGTTTCTTTAAATTCCTCTAAAGGGGTTATTACCTGTGGAGAATTGTTTAATGTGGAAGAGGATGAAATTCTCAAAGAACTGGTGAGCCAAGGGGTGAGTCATGTCAGACGTATATTATTACGGAGAGATGGCGAACTTCATAAAACAAAACATCTGATTTTGACTTTTGGTTTCCCAAAACTTCCAGAGTGTATAAAAGCAGGCTATATGCGCCTTCCAGTAAGACCGTATATCCCCAGTCCACTTCGTTGTTTTAAATGCCAACGTTTTGGACATTCTAAAATTTCTTGCCGCGGGACACTCACCTGCGCCCGTTGTGCAGGCATCGGTCATGATAGTGCTCAATGTACCTCTGTAGAAAAGTGTGTAAATTGTAAAGGTGCACATACCTCGTTTTCTAGAAGTTGTCCGATATGGTTGTTTGAAAAAGAGGTAATTAGTACAAAAGTAAGAAATCAGATATCCTACTCTATCGCTCGAAAACTTGTGAAATCTCAAACCCCTACAAACACTAGCTATGCTTCCATAGCTAAAACAGATGTTAAGCTGTCAAAATCTTTCAAATTATCAAATGTTTCTTTAACTTCAGATAAATCAGTTGAAATACCCGAAAAAAACAGTAGCTCTAATTCACCTAACTTGCGTACAACTCAGAATGAAAATGTGTCCGTTCCTGCCAGTGAAGTTGTCTTAGCTTCACAGGACTTAACTGATTTTCAGTTAGTGAAAAAGAAAAGGAAATATAAGAAACCCCTAAAGTCCGCTGCTGAAAACTCCAAGGAATCAATGGCAGAAAAATCCAAATTTTGGGCAACCTCACCTTCGCAGGTTCCCCCTTCTGCTGTCATACGAGAAAAGAAACCTGCTTCATTACATGAGACAAATCAAGCCAATGCTGAAAATAAAACTGATTCATTACCGGCTACCAAGACCTTTTCTGAACAGACATCAATGGAAACTCATTCTAGTGACAATGATATCGGGTCGTCTATGGTAGAAGATACTATAGACTATGACCCCAACGAAACTATCGAAGAAATCTCCCCTGCTGTTGATCTGCAAAAACAATCGACAGCAGCCATTAAAAACCCTACTTCAACCAGTAATCTTACTATAAAGGAAAAATTAAAACGCAGCCCATTCCATTGGGTTAATTTTAAAAAATTTCATCTTAAGACAAGTAGTACCCCTGTCCATGACAAGTACACAAATAAATATCGTGTCAAAAGACTACAATAAATTTTTTCCTTCATTTTGGCATCTTTTTTTGCCTATCGGATTTTTTAAAATATTTTTAACAACGTCTTAAAACTTTTATCTTGTCATCATACTTTGATTTACGTTCTCCATATCTTGGATTTTATGTCATTTTTACGATTGATCCTTTATTACTAGGTTTTTAAATATATTCATTTTTACCATTTGATTGGCGCAGTTTGGCCAAATATGGCTCTTGTGCCATTAAACTCCAACCAACCAACCAACGTACCTCTCTTCTACGAATTTAACAGGCAATAGTTCTCTCCAGAATTGATTACGGGTGTATGGTTTATGGTTCTGCTTGTTTGTCTGTCCTGAAACGGCTAGATACGGTCCACCATTCTGCTTTGCGCATTTGCTCAGGTACTTTCCGTACCTCCCCAGTTGAAAGCCTCTATGTTATGTCACCAGCTACCTCTCTTTTTAAGACGAAAGAAACTGTCTGCCTTATTTCATTTCAAAATGAAATCTGTGCTGAAGCATCCACTGAATGAAATATCATTACCAGTTGGTCTTCGTCGACTTTATAATGCCCGACCCTCTCGCATCCTTCCCTTTTGTGAGAGAGCCCGATTGCTTCTGCCTGACTCGGACCTTAACACTGTTCATGTTAAAACTACCAACTGATATTGTTTTTTTCCCTGGGACATCCCCCAGTTTTCGTTCTTCAGTCCTTTTACGGGATTTGAAAAACTAACTGATCTTTGTGTTCTCCAACAGCTCTTTTTGTACCACCGTTTTCGGTGTTCTTCTTTTGTACCCATTTTTACGGATGGCTCTAAATCAGATTATGTTGGTTGTGGGATCATTCTTCCATCTGAAACACTGAGCCACCGCCTACATAATTGTTGTTCAGTTTTTACTGCTGAGTTAGTGGCGATTTTCTTTGCGATTCAAAAAATTTCAACCTCTGTTTACTGTAAATTTGTTATCTATACAGACAGCATGAGTGCATTGAAGACATTTTCTCACTACCACAATCGGATGCATTCATTGGCCATTAAAACTTTATTCACTTTACAATTATTAAAAAATAAATGGTTTGAAATAATTTTCTGTTGGGTCCCGAGTCATGTCGGCATCTTGGGGAAAGAGAAGGCGGACATGGCTGCAAAGACTGCAACGACCTTTTTAAACATAGGAATTCCCTTTTGTGACATTAAAAGGTCCATCCATCACTACATCTGTTCTATGTGGCAAAGTTCATGGGATCTGCAGATCCAAAATAAATTACATTTTATTAAAACGGACATTTTTTATTGGCCTGTTCACCTTATACTTGAGATGGATGTTAAATTGACTCGTCTCCGTATAGGTCATACAGGCTTTACCCTTTAACATCTAATATTTGTAGAAAATGCGCCTATGTGCAACAGCTGCCAAGTTCCTTTTACTGTTCATCATGTTTTTATTGAATGTCCAGTTTTTAATTCTTATCGTTCTTGTTTTTTTAACTTGACTTCCTTCACATTACGAGACTTGGTGGGTGAAAAATACCACCCAAATATTTTTAAGTTCTTAAGGGCTATTGGGTTTTTTACTTGTATATGAAAATTTTTATTATTATGTATACTTAACTTTCATTTTAATTTCATATACATTAACATCATTTTTTCAAACTGTGATGGTACAGGGTTTTAAATTTTGTTCTCTAATCATTATTTCCATTAAACTAATATGATTTAATCTCATCACTCATGTGTTAATTTGCCAAAGGATTATATTTTCTTTCTTTTATAATTTTACCATTTGCTTGGCGCAGTTTGGCCGAATCTGGCTCTTGCGCCAATAAACCCCACACAACCACAACCACTACATCTGCGGAAGAAGTGTGACAAATCATTGAATATTCTAAAAGTACTTTCAAGAACCACATGAGGAGCGGATCGCACATCTTTGCTTCGTGTCTACGAAGCGATTATTCTATCACCCATTGATTATGGGAGTATGGTGTATGGTTCTGCAAGGTTTTCGGTTTTACGCAGATTGGATACCATACACCACTCTGCCTTAAGAATTTGCTCAGGGGCATTTCGGACCTCACCAGTTGAGAGTCTCTACGTTGTCTGTCACCAGCTGCCATTACATTTACGACGACAAAAAATGTCTGTTCAATACTACCTCTGAGCTTTATCTGTACCGAACCATCCGATGCACTCCTTGGTGTTTCTTGTCCGCCTTCGAAGATTTTACACGGCTCGACCCTCTCAGATTCTCCCTTTTCATGAGAGAGTTAAATTACTCCTTGATGATTCGGAACTCCGTGATGTAAATATTCAAATATTTGATTCCTTCTTATTCCCTCCTTGGGACATCCCTTACTTCACGTTTTTAAACCCTTTTCATGGGTTTGATAAGTCGACAACGACCCCTGTTATCTTTTTAAAACTTTTTAGCTCTCATCGCTGTCAGTTTTCAACGTATTTGCCTGTTTTCATGGATGATTCTAAATCAAATTATCATGTTGGTTGTGGTATCGTTTTAGGTACACAAATTCTGCCTTACTATTTGCACATATCTTTTTCGGTTTTTTCTGCTGAACTGCTAGCAATATTTTATGCCTTACAAAAAGTATCCCTTTGTTCTGAACGCAAATTCTGCATTTATACTGACAGTATGAGCTCTTTAAAAACATTTTCTAATTTTCATACTAGCATCCACCCGGTTGCATTAGAAATCCTGGATCTTTTAAAAAACCTAAAAAATAGGGACTTTGACATCCTTTTTTGCTGTATTCCGAGTCACGTTGGAATCGTAGGAAATGAGCAGCCGGACAACGCTGCAAGAACACCAACTTTACCTTTGACGAGGGGAACACCATATTGCGATGCTAGGAATTCATTTACACATCATTTGTATACTCAGTGGCAGAAATCA
>JAOUZG010042759.1:0-10086 GCA_026289955.1 Argiope argentata
TTCCAAAAGTCTTTTGATTTATTAGATGACCTAAGGATAAATTGGAGGACTCAACTATACGCCCAGTAGGAGACTACAGACGACTCAATGCCATAATAGAATTGGATAGCTATCCAATTTTACATCTGCATGACTTTGCTCAGGCACTTCATGGGAAGCTGCTATTCTGAAAGCTGGATATCTTTAAGGTCTTTCACCAGATACCAATAGCAGAATTAGACATTCCCAAAACTGCTGTTACGACACCATGGGGACTTTACGAATATACAAGACTTTGTTTTTGATTGGTGATGCTCCATAGACCTGTATGTGCTTGCAGAGGCTTGCAAATAGCGTACTTGAACTCTAGAGCGTGCGTGTTGAAGAAGAGCAGCAACTCAATTTGAAATACATCTCAACTTCATTCGCTACAAATGCAATATTTTTTCTTTCACCAATTTTTATTTTTAACTAAATTATTATGTCTACTTAAACATCAATTAACTGTGACTGTAATACCGAATGTTTTTTTCCGTCAGCTTCTCTAAAAAATCGCTCTCTCTCTCTCTCTCGCCTTCATATGCTGTAACGAATAAAACTCCTTCTGATTTTAATGTACATGTATTAATGAAATTCATTTTAATTTTATACCATTTTTTGTGTAAATAAATATCTTTAAAAATACAACTCGTACAAGTTTCTGTGACCCCTCGCCAATCATTGAATAGCTCTAAAGGCGTCATTACCTGCGGCAAAATATTAAATCTTCACGTAAAGTGAATTTGTTCTGAAATGAAAGCTCAAGATTTTACACACGTCCGTCGAATTTCTATACGACGTGATGGACAGATACTTGAGACTAAACACCATATAATAACCTTTATATCTCCTAAATTACCAGAGTACGCTTATGCAGGCTATATAAAGTTATCGGTGATGCCATATATACCCAATCCATTGAGGTGCTTTCAGTGCCAGCGCTTTGACCACTCTAAAATGAGTTGCCGAGGGTCTCGCTGTGCACAAAAAGGTCATGATAGCCAACACTGTACCGCACAAGAAGAGTGAGTAGACTGTGGCGGAGAACAACCATCATATTCTCGATTTTGTCCTGGCTGGACGCTGGAAAAGCAAATTATGGCAATAAAAATCAAAGAAAATCCATCTTATCCCGCCCCTCAGGGGCTCACCTACTATAGGTGAGTACGGGTGTCCCAATCCCGAGGTTCCCAGGGATCTTTACTCCATTTATTGTTTATTCTCCCCTACGCCTCTTTCTGTCTGCTTGACCCTTCTTTCCCTAGACGGCAAGCGAGGGAGCTCTCCATGAGAAGCTGTCGCCGCTCTGTTTGCTTCTTGCTTCTCATGGACAGCCAAAGTCCCCACGTGTTGGCCGTGCGTGGCAACCCATTTGAAAGACGGGTGGTGCACTGTGGTCCCCGGTGTATCAATCGGCTGGTACCTAGTCACCTGAGTGGCTAGACTGCTAGGGATCAAGCGAAGGGGTTATTCCTTGGGCTTGGCGTTAAGGGTGGTCACTGTCCCCGGGGGTAACTCCGAGCGTATAGGCTTCGGCTAGCACTAGGGTGGATGCCGAGGCTGGAAATGACCAGAGCCGGTAATTGCCTTCCCTTGTTGGGCTCCGTGGTGGGCGGTGCCGTCGGGTCTGAATCTTTTTTAATATCGTATGGGGTCTTCCAAACGTGGTCCCTTCAGTGGGCATCATCCTGAAATGAAAACTGTCAACCATTATTTTGATACTTATTTTATTATTAAACGTGTTACAAATGAAAATGAGTCCTTTAATTCAGTCTCACCATTTCTTGTTCAGAAAGCAATTGCAGCTACAGTTGGTGACGTTTCATCCATAAGAAAAATGCGTTCAGGTGATTTGCTAGTGCAGGTGTGTTCTAAAAAGCAAGCCCAGCAAATTGTCAAATTAAAAGCTTTAGCTACCATTCCAATAACAGTCAGTCCACATAATTCGCTTAATTTTTCAAAAGGTGTAATAACATGCGGGGAACTCTTTAATGTTCCTTTAGAAGAAATAACAGCAGAATTAAAATCGCAAGCAGTTACAAATGTTCGCCAAATAAATGTTAGACGGGATGGGCAACTCATCCCTACAAAGCATTACATCCTGATATTCCACATCCCCCAATTACCCGAATACATATATGCAGGATACATTAAATTACCTGTTAGACGATACATTCCTCATCCTTTAAGGTGTTTTCAATGCCAGCGTTTTGGCCATTCTAAGGCTAACTGCCGCGGTACTGTCACTTGTGCACGCTGCGCAGAAAAGGGTCACGACAGCCAGCAGTGTTCGGCACCAGAAAAATGCGTCAACTGCAATGGCAATCACACATCATTCTCTCGTTCATGTGAACGCTGGCAATTAGAAAAACAAATAACCACAACAAAAATTACAGAAAATATTTCTTATCCCGAAGCTAGAAGGAAAGTACTAGCCCAAACACCAAAACCTGGTCTCAGCTATGCCTCCGCTACTCAAAAATCTTTTTGCAAAAACTGTTTATGTTCAGATTGCTCTAAACGCAACTCTAAATCAAAACTTCCTAATAAGGTGTCTGAATCGGATACAGAAAATTCTTCAACCACTCCCTCCGAACCTGTTAAACAAAAAACATCCAAACAGAAAGGAAAATCTAACAAATCCTTAAAGCTAAAGCTATCTAAACGTGGCCTTCCTGAAAAAGATTTTGCATCAAAATTTAAAAAATCTCTTTCAAAAAATTCCGTAGCCCTGGGACTTGCAAATCAGGGTATTGTACACAAAGACTTGGCTTCCATTTTCGGCGCTTTGCCTAAAACTCCTGACCTCATCTCTCTTCACCCGTCAGACGAAGAGGATGATTTGAAAATGAACTGCGATACTTCGCAACCTTCTAACAGTGTTTATAATTCCCCCTCTACTACAGGACTTTCTTAATGGGTACCTTTATTTCATGGAACTGTCGCGGACTTCGTTCCAAATTACCCGACATCAAGTCAATTATTAACGATTTTCATCCTGTCTGTATTGGTGTTCAGGAAACCTTTTTGGCACCTGACATTCCTCTCAAATTGCGTGGTTTTAACTGTGTTAGAAAAGACGCAGAAAATGGACATCATAGTTCTGGAGGTGTATGTATTTTTACCTCTAATCTGTATCCAAGCACACCTCTCAATTTGCACACTTCCCTGCAGGCTGTAGCTGTGCAAGTGCATACACGAGTTTTGGTCACAGTCTGTTGCATTTATCTACCACCCAATTATGCCATTTTTCAAAAGGATCTCGATAATTTAGTGAATCAACTCCCTTCACCTTTTATTTTACTAGGTGATTTCAACGGCCATAGTACGCTGTGGGGTTCTGATAAGGCAAATTCTCGCGGGCGGCAGGTTGAGCAGTTTATTGCTAATAACTGTCTCTGTCTGCTCAATAAAGACGAGAAGACTTATTTTCACGAACCCACTCGTACCTTCCATAGTCTTGATCTGGCCATATGTTCTCCAGAACTCTTGCCTTTCTTTACTTTTAAAGTCAGTACTGACTTGTATAATAGTGACCACTTTCCTATTATCGTCTGCCATGCTGATAGCGACGTTGGAAATTCAGGTTCTCCCCGTTTCCTACATCATCGGGCAGATTGGGGTAAATTCTCGAGACTAGCTGATATCACTGAGAAATTGGTGATTGTGGATGATATTACGGAAGCCTTAAAACGGATTATTGACGTTATAATAAATGCAGCTGAAAATAGTATTCCAAAGAGTTCCCCAAGTGTAAGAAGATTTCGTAAGCCATGGTGGAACGAAGCCTGTCGCGACAGTTATAAAAACCAAAAGAAACTCTGGAACAAATTTAGAAGGTGCCCAACGGTTGAAAATTTAGTAGCTTTTAAAAGATCCAAAGCCATTGCACGTCGCATTCGTCGTCGTAGTCAGAGGGAATCCTGGATTAATTTTGTTTCGTCTATCACATCCAAAACTCCAAGTAAAATGTTGTGGAATAAGGTGAAGGCCTCTAATGGAATTTATCGTGACTCTTCGATTCCTATTTTAAATACAGGAAATAAATCGTATTCATCCCCTTTAGAAGTTGCCAATATTCTTGGCCAAACATTTTCACAAGTCTCCGCTATTGAGTCCTACAGTCCTGAATTTAAGGTGATTAAGAATCGCATGGAACGGTTGTCTTTGCGTTTTAATGTTTTCGGACACTTCCAATATAACTGTGAATTTAGGATGTCGGAATTGGAAACAGCCTTGCTTCAGGTCCATAATACTAGTCCAGGACCAGATGGTATCACTTATAACATGCTTCAGCACTTGAGTAAAACTTCCCTTCTCAATTTATTAAAGCTTTTTAACAGAATTTGGATTGAACAAACGTACCCTGCACAATGGCGTGAAGCTATTGTAATACCCATTTTAAAACCTGGAAAGAATTCATCTGACCCTCTGAATTATAGACCAATTGCTCTGACAAACTGTTTATGTAAGACCTTTGAGCGAATGGTCAATGCACGCCTCGTTTATGAATTGGAGAAACAGGGTTGCATCTCCCCGTTGCAAAGTGGTTTTCGGCGAGGTCGATCTTCATTTGACAACCTTATACTACTGGAAACTCAAATTCGCAACGCCTTTGTAAGAAGAAACCATCTTGTCTCCATATTTTTTGATATCGAAAAAGCTTATGACCGTGCATGGCGATATGGTATACTTTTAACACTTTTTAATCTCGGTTTTAGAGGAAACATGCCCATTTTTATAAAAAACTTTTTGTCACATCGCACTTTTAGAGTTCGTATGGGGAACTTTTATTCAAACCATTTTATCCAAGCTGAGGGTGTTCCTCAAGGAAGTGTCCTCAGTGTCACACTTTTTACTGTTCATATGAGCCAAATTTTATACCAATTGCCTTCGTCTGTCCATGGAAACCTCTACGTGGACGATCTCCAGATTTCATGCCAAGGGAGTAATATGGATTTAATTGAGAGACAGCTTCAAAATGCCGTTAACAAACTGGTAAAATGGTGTGAAGAAAATGGGCACACAATCTCTCCAGAGAAAAGTCGGTGCCTCCATTTTTGTAGAAAACGAAATATTCACTCCGAACCTAATATTCATATTCGTAGTAATGTTATCCCAGTTGTTACTGAAATACGTTTTTTGGGCATTATATTCGACCGAAAACTGACCTTCCTTCTTCATATTATGTATTTGAGAAAGAAGTGCGAACACTCCTTGAACATCTTAAAGGTACTCTCTAGAACCTCTTGGGGTGCAGATCGAGCCGCTTTACTGCGTATTCACGAGGCAATTATTCTTTCTCGTCTCGATTACGGGTGCATGGTATATGGATCTGCACGTCCTAGTGTCTTATGCAAACTTGACACTATCCATCACTCTGCATTGAGAATCTGCTCTGGGGCCTTTAGAACATCGCCCATAGAAAGCTTATATAACATCTGTTACCAGCTACCTCTCTATTTAAGGCGTAAACAAATCACAGCCATCTATTACTTCCGAACGCAGTCTTTCCCAAAGCACCCTATATCTGAATCAGCACTTCCAGTCAGTCTTAGGAGAATTTATAATGCTCGTCCCTCTTGCATTCCACCATTCAGTGTGAGAATAGAAGCGCTTTTGCGGGACTCGAACCTTAATAACTCCACAATTCAGTCTATAGATCCCTTTTGTTTTCCACCATGGGATAAACCAGTTTTTTCCTTTTTAAATCCATTTTCTGGATTTGATAAATCCACTACAGCATCTGTGGTTTTTCAACAGTTGTATTTCTATCATCGTTGTCAGTATACGTCTTTCACCCCAGTTTTTACAGATGGCTCAAAATCAGATGGGTATGTCGGTTGTGGTATAGTACTTCCATCTGGCATACTGAGCTATCGTTTACATGTCAGTTTTTCTATCTTTACTGCTGAATTAATAGCAATTTCCTGTGCTCTCCAGGAAATTTCAATATCTGTTAATCGACGTTTTATTATTTATACTGACAGTATGAGTGCTTTGGAGATGCTCTCCCATCCCGACAATCGAATGCATCCAGTAGCCCTTGAAATTTTGAATACTTTATACCGTCTTCGAATTAAGACATTTAATATTTTATTTTGTTGGGTACCGAGTCACTCGGGCATTCCAGGTAATGAGGTGGCCGACTGTGCTGCAAAGACTGCTTCTTCATTTTATTCGCAAAATCTTCCATACTGTGATGCGGGGAAGTTCTTTCGTTCTCATCTTTATTCCACTTGGCAGGCAAACTGGAATGAGCAAGCTCATAACAAATTGCATGGAATCAAATCTTTCATTGGATCATGGCCTGTACTCCCTGTACGGGGGTTGGATGTTAAATTGACCCGCCTCCGTATCGGACATACACGTTTTACTCATAAATATCTCATTTGTGGAGAGAGAAAACCCATGTGTCCTAGATGCTGTACTGATTTTAGTGTCAAACATATTCTTATTGAGTGTCCAGATTTTAAATCACATCGCGAACTCTTTTTCCAATCTTTGTCTCCAACATTGCAGGACTTAGTGGGGGAAAACCACCACCCAAATATTTTTAAATTTTTAAGAGCTATTTGTTTCATCAACTGTATTTAATACCTTTTTTCTATCTTTCTGTTTGTTAAATGAATTTTTAACATGTTTTTTTTTTGCATTTACATTGATCATCGTCTCACATTTTAATATTTTTACCAAAACACCTTTTGCTTTAACAACTTACTCATGCTCCAAAATTAGTGATCTTTTAAATATATGTCCTCATTTTACCATATGCTTGGCGCAGTATGGCCAAATATGGCTCTTGTCCCAATAAACCTCACATACCAACCAACCAACCTGTTTTAAATATGGGAAATGCGATATATTCTGCTCCATTAGACGTAGCCAATATTCTTGGCCAAACCTTCGCACATGTTTCCGCAACAGACTCATATAGTCCAGAATTTCTGGCGATTAAGATTCCCTCGGAACAGTTGCCTTTGCATTTTAAGGACCGTCATAAATTTTCGTGCAACTGCAAATTTAAATTGTTTGAACTCGAAAAGGCGTTATCTAAGTCTCATGATACCAGCCCAGGGCCAGATGGGATGACATACAATATGCTCCGCCACCTGAATACTACTTCCCTTTCCAACCTTTTGATGTTATTTAACAGAATTTGGACCAAGCATAAGTACCCTTTACAATGGCGTGAAGCTATTGTTATCCCAATCCTAAAACCTGGCAAAGATAGCTCCAACCCTTTGAACTACCGACCGATAGCATTAACGAGCTGCCTCTGTAAAACTTTAGAACGTATGGTCAATGATCGTCTGATTTTTGAATTAGAAAAACAAGGTTGTGTTTCCCTGTTGCAAAGTGTTTTCCGTAGAGGAAGGTCTACTGTTGACAACCTCGTTCTTCTCGAAACACAAATTCGCAACGCCTTTGTGAGAAGAAATCACCTTGTATCTATTTTCTTCGACAAAGAGAAAGCTTACGACCGTACGTGGCGCCATGGTATACTTGCAACTCTTTTTAAATTTGGTTTTAGAGGAAATTTACCTTCATTTTTAAAAAACTTTTTTGTCTTGTCGAACATTTAGAGTTCGCATTGGAAATGATTTTTCAGATACTTTTATTCAATCGGAGGGTGTCCCACAGAGTAGCATTCTTAGTTTTACTCTTTTTATTGTTCATTTTAGCCAAATAATTAACGTTTTACCTCCATCTGTTAAAGGTACATTGTACGTAGATGATCTGCAAATTTCCTGTCAGGGGAGCAATATGGACTTGATAGAGCGGCAACTGCAGGTTGCTGTAAACAATCTTGGGAATTGGTGCCTTGAAAATGGACATACGATTTCCCAGGAAAAAAGTAAATGTGTCCACTTTTGTAGGAAACGAGGTGTTCATCTAGATCCCGAAATTTAAATTGGTAATGCTACCATCCCTGTGGTAAATGAAATAAAGTTTTTGGGGATAACCTTCGACCGTAAGCTCACTTTCCTTCCGCATATCCTACAACTGCGGAAGAGGTGTGGCACGTCATTAAACATCCTTAAGGTACTCTCCAGAACTACCTGGGGAGCCGATCGCAATTCCTTGCTCCGAATTTACCAAGCAGTGACCTTATCCCGTATTGATTACGGATGTATGGTGTATGGCTCTGCTCGTCCTACGGTTCTACGTAGACTTGACTCTGTACACCATTCTGCATTGAGAATTTGCTCTGGAGCATTTCGCACATCCCCAGTGAATAGTTTATACGTTCTTTGCCATCATCTACCACTAAATTTGCGTCGGGAAGAATTGTCTGTCCAATATTATCTTCGAGCACAGTCTGTTCCGAAGCATCCTTTGCGCTCTTTGTCATTTCCTGTTAGTCTTCGAAGACTTTATAATGCCCGTCGCTCTCACGTGCTTCCATTTTGCGAGAGAGTTAAACAGCTTCTTCGTAATTATGAACTTCATGATAAGGTAATCCAGACTATCGATTTATTTCCCTTTTCACCCTGGGATGTTCCTCAGCTCTTTTTTAAATCCTTTCTCTGGTTTCGAGAAGCAGAGTACTGCCCCCATTATCTACCAGAATTTGTTTAATTATCATTGCTCTCAGTATTCAGATCACTTAAAAATATTTACGGATGGTTCTAAATCAGACGATCATGTTGGGTGCGGTATCGTCTTTGATACCGATACATATAGTTACCGTCTAGATTCATGTCTTTCTGTTGTTCTGCTGAATTATTGGCAATACTTTATGCTCTTCAGAAGATTTTCCTCTCTTCCTATCGTAAATTTTGTATCTATACCGACAGCATGAGTTCACTGCAAATTATTTCTAATGGTAATAATCAGACTCACCCAGTTGTCGTGGAAGTCCTTGACCTCCTAAGGACTTTGGAAAACAGGAAGTTTAAAGTACTATTTTCATGGATTCCGAGTCATGTTGGAATCACTGGTAATGAGCTGGCAGATAATGCAGCAAAGAGCGCAATTTTGCTTTTACAGCGAGACATCCCGTACTGTGATGCAAAAAATATTTTTCAGCGTCGTCTCTACGCACTCTGGCAGGAATCTTGGAATAATATTACTAATAATAAACTTCGTACCGTAAAACCTAACATTTTATCCTGGCCTTGTCTACCAATGCGAGAGTTAGACGTCAAACTGTCGAGACTCCGCATTGGTCACACTCGTTTTACTCATAAGCATCTTTTATTTGGCAAAAGAGCTCCTTTCTGTTTTAGATGCCAAGTGCTTTTAACGGTTCTTCACCTTTTGGTTAAGTGTCCTGGTTTTTATCATCACCGCTTGCGGTTTTTTAATGCTTCAACAGCAAACCTGCAAATGATTTTAGGGGAACGTCCCCACATAAACCTTTTTAAATTTTTAAAGGCAATCAGCATTTATCATTTTATTTAACACTTGAATTTAAAACAGTGGTCGAATACATTGGCTTTCCTATTTTTTAATTAATTTCTAATTAAACAGTATTCTTATAAACATGCTTTTATTTATATATTTATTTTTTTTTTTAACCATACGACTGGCGCAGTATAGCCAAATACTGGCTCTTGCGCCACTAAAACGCACTATCCTCTCCACTCCACTCGCTTCAGACATTGCCAATCCCCTCAGGGGCTCACCTACTATAGGTGGGTACGGGTCTCCCAATCCCGAGGTTCCCAGGGATCTTTACTCCATTTATTGTTTATCCTCCCCTACGCCTTCTACTGTCTGCTTGATCCTTCTTTCCCTCGACGGCAAGCGAGGGAGCTCTCCATGAGAAGCTGTCGCCGCTCTATTTGCTTCTTGCTTCTCATGGACAGCCAAAAACCCCACGTGTTGGCCGTGCGTGGCGACCCATTAGACGGGTGGTGCATTTCGGTCTCCGGTGTACCAATCGGCCGGTATCTCAGGCACTTAACTGGGCTGCTCAAGGAGATCAAGCGAGGGGGTCACCTTCTGGGGCTCTGCGTTAAGGGTGGTAGACGTTCCTGGGAGTGGCCCTTAGCGTATAGGTTCCAGCTAGCACCAGGGTGGATACTGAGGCTGGAAATTTCCAGAGCCAGCAATTGCCTT
>JAOUZG010042772.1:0-10014 GCA_026289955.1 Argiope argentata
CGTGTGTTTGTGTGTATCCACTAGTTGGCGCTAAAAATCTATAATGAATAAACAACGTTTAAAAAGAAGATACGAGTAAGGATTCTGTTTTTGTAATAATTTTACAGGCTACTGGTATGTTTTTTGCTTTTTTGTTTCTACTTTTAATTTTTAATTATTGATTGTTTTTCTTCGATAGTTTATAATTGTGCTTTTTTTTACTTTTTGTAATAATCATATACTTTTATGTTTATAAAATATGAGGCTTCTGTGAAGTTTTAATTTCGGGGGATTTTTCGGGTCACAACTTTTATATTCAGACAATAGTGAAACGCTTTACATAAAAAAATTATCTATTTTTTTATTACAAGTTTGGAGCTATGCCATTTTAGATCATGGCTTATTTTGTTCCCATTTCCAAAGTAACCTAAATACCATTATTCCAAAAGTGATCAAATGACCGTTTGATCGCAGAAGAAAATCGGTTAAGTAAAGAGACGTTTTTCTATGCTTTGCATAATCAATCAATCAACTTTCTTTAATTTAGAGTGAAATTCTTTATTCGTTTTATTAAATAAAATTATCTATTTTTTGATATTTTTTGAGCTTTTTCCATTTTATGAAAAAAAATCTGCTTTAAATTGAAAGTTGCTTTTAATACTGAAGCACCTTTATTTCTTTATGAAATATTCATTACAGAACTTTAAATATTTTTTTTAAATAAACATAAACTATCCTAATGTTTTTATTTTGTTCTTAAAAGATAAGAAAAAAAAATATTTAAAGTGGAACTATTATACTTAACTTTTCTGTTTCTTCATTATTTTTTGAATAATAAATATGGTTATAAAGTAGTCTTTTTGTAAAAAATAAAATGTGTACTTAATCAATAAACGAAAACACGAAGTTCTCCTTGTTGTCTCCAGAGGAAAATAAAAGGAAAGAGGAAATAAGAGGAAGAGATATTTTAATAAGAGGAATAAAAGGAAATAAGAGGAAATATACTAAATTATATATATATATATATATATATATATATATATATATATATATATATAATGAATGGACAAAATTTATATTGTAAATTAAAGCATTTAACGGATAAATTTATCTTTTATTATGCGGTATTAATAAATTTAATTTAAAAATAGAAATAGCTCTTAGAAAATTTAAATATTCTTATTAGCGTTAAAATTAATCTCAAGTGTGTTAAGAAGCTATTTAAAATTATTAGGTATTATACTGCGTACATTTTTCATTTGAAAATAAATAGACCATTATAATATTCACCACATTAAAAATTTTGATCTTTAAATTTTCGGTGAGCTTTTTTATCTCAAAAACTATGTGAATTTACTTCTTATTTAATAGTGAGGGACAGGTTTTAATTTCGCATCTCATAAATTAATATAATTAAATAAATAAAAATATATTCTTCATATATGAATATAATTAACTTTTTTCTTCATATAAATGAATATATTTAAATAAAAAATATATAATTAAATAAATATAAAAATATATAGAGTGTAGAGTCATTTAACTTCTTTTCACATTAAATTAAAAGTAAAAAAGTTATAGTTTATAGTTGTTTATATTCCTTAATATAGTTCTTAGTATATCATATTTTAATTAAATTGGTGGTTATACCATTATTTTACACTTTTATCTGTAAATATAGCAAAAAAAAGAAAGAAAGAAAAGAAAAGAAAGAAAGAAATGGCATTAAAAGATAATTTAATTTGTAAGATTCGAAAAAATGGTTTCATTATTTGAAATAAATATTTTTAAGCGTTTGGTTAATAGTGGCATAAATAAAAATCATAATTAATAAAATATATCGTACATTAAGCAGTTAATTAAAACAATACAAGTAATTGCTAATGCATAAAATTATAAATTATTTAAATTGAAGAAATTATGAATTATTTTAAATAAATTTAATTTTGTAATTTAAAATGAACTTATTCATCGTCATTATAATTATACAAAAAATGACAAAAAGGAAAATTGTTCTATGAGTATCAGAAGTGTTTTATCGAAACTCTGTTGAATCAAACCGACTACCCTTTTTCAAAGCTTAAAGTTTCATCTAATTATACACACAAAGAAATAATCGAGGTAAGAGGAAATATGATATCATGTGTTAGGATAATCATTATTCGGCTTTAGTTTTGCTTTAAACTTCATTTATTTAAATAATTCCATTTGAACTAAACTTTTAAACAAGTCCTAACAAACTTTATTTAAATTGAATTCACAAATATGCTGATTTGCTGCTTATGTAAATATGCTTTGAATAAATACGCCAGCCACGTAACATTTTATACAAATATACTGAATAGCTTTAAAGGGTAATATTTTGCATTGAAAGCAATTGATTCAAACAAGTTATAAACTGACGAAACATCTTTATTGAAATAAATGACTCAAAATCAATACCTTAATTGATGAAATAAATACGCAGAATTCAAAAACGAATTCAGGAATTTATCTTCGTTTAGTTCCGAATTCTGTCTAGCTCTAATTGTGAATACTATTTAAATTGTAGTTATTTTTTCACAGACGGAAAACTTTTAAAATTAAATAAATGACAATAAGCATAAAATGAATGATAGTTAATAAAAAGAAATGAATTACAAGGAATAAGTGTTTATAAATTAGTGCATTAATCAAGCTTCTACTAAGGAAGAAGTAATTAAAATTATTTTTCCTAAGAAGAAAACCTTTAAAAGATCTAAAAGTACAGCTATTTATTTTAATTTGTTAACTTCTTTGACATAATATTTAGTTAAAAAATTAATGCAACATATTATGTGAGTAACTTTTTTTAATATCATGTAATGATGATTAAGTATCAAATTTAAGTCACATATATTGGTTTTATTTAGGTTTATTGCAAGGCTTATGATAAATAAAAATTTTACAATAATCTTCAGCAAGAGAAATATTATAATTAAAATCCATGGAAATACACTTAAATCTTATTCTGGTAACTGACAAAATTTTGAGGTTAAGATTAATCTAAATGTATAGTAATTTTGTGTAATTTATTAACAACATTGGCAGCAATAGGTATAATATTTAGTTAATAAATTAATGCAATGTATTAAAGGAGTCACTTTCTTTAAATTTTATGAAACGATGATTAAATATACGAATTTAAGTCGAATGCATTTGTTTTATTTCAATTTATTACATGCCTTATAATAAATTAAAATTTATCTATAATCTCTAGCAAACGAAATATTATTATTAAAATTCCTATCAATACATTTAGATACTTTTCTGCTAACTGATAAAATTTTGATGTTAAGATTAAAAAGTTTTCGATTTCTCTTTGCTGAACTCTGTTAATTGTCTGTTCTTATAATCGGTTATTTGAATTCTTGTTAACTTTCTGATATCTAAGACATAAAAGTTTCGAATATAATCAAATAATTGCTGATGTATAATGATGAATAAAAAAGTAAAATAAAAACTGATAAAAGAATGTACAAGAAAATACGTAAAGGAAAAATTAATTAAAACTTATTTTCATTCTTCATCATAACATTATAACCTTAAAACTTAATTTTACTAAGAAATCACTAACAAATACAACAATGAAAATTTTATAAAAATGTTTAATAAATCTAGCGAATATTAATTTGTTCATCCACTTTATAATTACTAAACTTTTTGTATGATAATTAAAATCTCGTGTTTAGTTAAAGAAAAATTATTTTACCGTAAAACAAAATATCTTCTAAAATTAAAAATCCCTTTGTAAAAGTATGATCGCGAATCAAAGTTGATAAGCAAAAGAAAAGAAATAATTCTTTTCATTTCAAAGCCACTTTCCTTCAAAGTTATGTCATCACCGCTCAAGCAGAATATGCAAGAATTCTTCTTTTATCATGAAGCATTTAAGAGCAATTAAACGTCTTAATTGCTTTACAACTAACTCGACAACAAATTATATTAAAGCTGTATAAATTGAAAATTCGAGCAGGTATAAAGTAATAATCATTTTATAATTTATTCAACCCATTTTCCATAATTTATTCATAATTTGCAGATTATCAAAAAATGATGGATTTCTTTGGTATCAAGTAGCTTTAAAAAGCTAAATTATTACAGATAATTATAAAGATTTTAATTATCACGAAAATAGTGGATACATCAATCAGCGACTATACCTGATAAATTGTAGTTTTTAAAGATTTTTTACAGGACATGGATAATTTAACGTATTAATGGATAATTTAACGTCTCTGTTTATATCATTCCCCTAATCACAACGAAATTGTTTCGTCTTCATGGCCAAAACAATTAAAAGTGGATCGACATAGAAGGCGTATGTCAAGACATACAATACCCGTGAATGTATGCCTTGATATAAACTCCAAATATACCAAAAATAATTTTAAAAATTCTATAGCATAATGTTTGGTGAGAACTTAATACAAAATCAATGATTAGAAGATAATACTTAATGCATGTTGCTCCTTTTTTTTTCTTTACATTTTCAGTCCATTCGAGTACAACATAAGGAACTCGATTAACTGTTTAGAATCGAAGTGCAAAGCAAGATCAACAATCTGCATTACCTAATCTGTACAGACACGATTATGATAAAGTGATTGTCTATCATTATGCGTTTCACCACAGTCAACAATATGACGGATGCCAGCCCAATTCACGACAGAATTCCTAATCCTTTGCTCACTTCGAATGCAAGTTTATTGATCAAGACTGCGATCGCAGCGGAATGTCGACACATTAAGGCGACAACTTGGCGAACAAGCGTGAATGAATGGACAATTATTAGTGTTGGTTTGGGCCAGAATAGCAGAATAATGATGCACATTTTGCTCGCCAAAGGTTGGCTGTATCTTAAAGTTGAACGAATGATGCTGCATTTGGAGATTTTTTTAGGTATTTTGATTGAATATATGTTTATCCAATGTTTATCAAATGCATAGATGTGATATCCAAGAATAATCAATAAACGTTTTTGTAATATATTATTTACGTAGAGCAATTGAATTTCATGATCCGTTTCAGAAATCATAAATATTCACTTCTTTAACTCCTTAACTGATTTATTTTCCTTACTATCTAATAAGATGACACCTTCTATTTTGGGAATATTTTCTTATTTTGACTCAAGTGGAAATCCATGGAATACTTGGCTTATCCACTTATTCGAAGTCATTTTACTATTGCATTATAATTGTTATGAATGATTTTTTTTGTTTACAACTATCAAAATTCGATAAATCGATGCACGTACGGCGTACGGGCAAACTGGTTAAGGAGTTAATAACATTAATGATTTATAATATAGATTAACTCAATTTAATAAGCTATTTTGGCATAAATATTTTATTGTAAAAATGATACGATAACTCACATTATAAATAATTATTTTTATATTAAAAAAATCTGGAAGTCGTAATGCATTGAAAACTCTTTTTATCAGTTTTTAGAAATAAACAAATTAAAAGATAAATTTTTAAAAATAATGTTACTATGTTCTCACTTCTTGCGTGGGTATATGAAAACTGTGGATTCATTTTCATTTCAATCTGGGAGGATTGCCAAAGGAGAGGATTATACCATGGTCATTAGGACTCAGCGTTTGCTCTGGATTTCGCTTTACCGCAAATGGGATTGCTCAGATATTAATAATGGTAGGGTATATCAGAATCAAATAATTGAAGTGTATATCAGAATCAAATTATTGTAGGGTATATCAGAATCAAATAATAGTAGGGCATATCAGAATCAAATTATGGTAGGGTAAATCAGAATCAAATTATAGTAGGGTACATCAGAATCAAATAATAGTAGGCGATATCAGAATCAAATAATATTCAACACAAAATATTTTTTTTTGTATTGTGAAGTTGCTGTATTACAAAAGCAATCAGCTGTTATATTGTCAAGTCATTACTAATGTCTACTTCTTACATACACTTTGTCTGGAAATATCTTTCTTCAAACATTTTTAATTTGGTTATGTTATTAAACCTTTTGTAATAGGCAAATAATTGAGGGAAAGCAATAACAAGTAAGTAAATACCGATTAAAAATTCACGGAAAAATATTAATAATTAATTCACAAATTATTTTAAATTACTCTTAATTTGAAATAAAATTAAAAATAACAAACATTTATTATTATTATACACAATCAATTATACACAAAAGAGAACAAATTGGTAACATTTTAACAAGTCTTCTTTTAGGAAAATGTTTAGACTAACACATTTCTTTGTTCTCTTTTCTTAACATAAAAATAGAAACTAGTTAGAGTGGAGTAGGAATATTTAGCGTTGATCTTTCGGCAATATCCCGTGAATAATCGGCTTGTTAATTATGCTTATGATGGTTTATGACGGCGGGGGTTTAATTAACGACGAAGGTTTTTTTGTTGCCTCCTGAGAGCTTATTCAAGAAAATTATTGTTCCGAAAATTGAATGCTTTTATAATTCAAAGATGCTAATATATTTTTTTTGTTTATAATATTGTTAACATTTTTGGTGAAGGAAAAAATGAAAGAAAAAGAATTTACTTTTAAGCGACATTTGTAACTTAATGCTTTGAAAATAAAAATTTAAAAAAAGATATTTTTTGAAGAAAGTTTTATTGGAAATAATTAAGTTTATGCTATACCAAAAAAGAAATTATTTCAAGAAGTACGTAAGATTTCTTCTTAGTTTATAAATATATATATTAGGTAATACATTTTTTTTAAAAAACACATTCGAAAACAATGAATTATTTTTAAGCAAAAAAAAATTAGCGACAAAAACACATTTAAAATGTTACAATTATGAAATAAAGAACTATGCAATAGCCGATTTTCTGGAACAGATTCAGCGCGTCTTCCTCGTGTTCTGAGAGTCCCGGGTTCGAGTCCTGGTTTGGCCATGGTTGCTCTTCTGTGAGATGTGTGTCTGTGCTCCCCTGTAAAAAGGGGCCTCGCAAGCCAATGTGACGAGTGCGTAGCTAAGTCGTTATCTTAGCCCTAGTTGACGGTACTTCCGAAACAAGAGACATTCATTTCGGTTTAAATCTACTGCTGTATCAGCGGGGGGCTTGTCCTTGGCAAGTGCCATTAGTAACAACACCAGATCTGTGTTGTAATAAAAATGCTACTCTTTGGCAATATTTTCCTGTAAAACCCTATGACAAATATTAATCGCTCCTTTTCTTCGATATCAATTTAAAACTTCACATAATTTTTAATACAGAATAATTTCTGTTTTTTGTTTTTTGTTATTTTGATTAAAACCAGTTATGATTTTGTAAATCTAATTAAATTCCGGCAGCGAAACTTTCATAATGATTTTAAAAAATTTTAAAATTAAAAATGATAATTCGTAATTAATTAAATTTCAAACATGAATAGAATACTAATTAAAATATAGTTATAAAAGCGCCATTAGAATTCTTCTATGGTCTTTAAATATCCTTTTTTCTGAATATGTTTTATGCTGGCTTCCTGGCACAGAGGTAGAGCGTCTTTCTAACGATCTAGTCCCAGTTAGGGCATGGTTGTTGTCCTATTGTGAGGCGTGCGAATGTTCCCCCTGTTTAAAGGGGCTGTGCAAACGAAAGTGATGTGTCTGTAGCTGATTCGCACTCTTGACCGTAGTTGGCGATACGGCAAAAACAAATAGCTAAAAACAAAAACATATGTTTTATAAAGCCATTTTAGTGTATTATAAGACCATATTTTGGAGGCAAAATAATAAAAAATAACCCATTTCCTCTTTGGCATTCCATTATTTTTTACATCAATATCCATTATCCACTTATGTTAGAAACGATGAGATACACCGACATGAGCATAACATTCCTCCAGATATGCTAAGAGCTAATGTTGAAAATGCAGTAATGCGATTTAACGTGTTTCAGAAAATGGTGGACGCCACATTGAGCATGCTTTGTGACACCTTGCCGAAGCGATTAAACACATTTTTAACCTGTGTCTTCATATTCTATTTTGCTTAACAATATTGCATACAACGCCATTTCACTCCTGAGGTGAGGTTTTGAACATTTTTTTGGCTGGAAAACAATTCTAATAAGCGTTTTAAATAATTACCAAGATTGGCAACATTTGGTAGAGTAGTTTTTCTTTTATGACTATTGAAAAGGAGAACATTAATAGCAACTATGTTGTATATTGTCTGGGGCAAAACAAAACAAAATAATAAAACATGCAGTACATTCATAAAATTTCTAAAATAAAAAAAAGGGTTTTACGTAATGAAAAAAAATTCTTTAAGACCCTTAATGAGATTAATTAACCGTTATGTTTTATATCTGGTTCAAAGTACCTTTGTAAACTCTTTCAGGAACGAATTTTTTTCAAAAAATATTCCGATGAGCTTACAAAGCAAATATACTTTAATGTTATAGCATCTTTTTCATGTTTTCATAAAATAATCTAAAATATTTTTTGTAAGTTCTGTTGTAAATGTTGCAATGTAAAAGCTCTCTGGAAATATCTTTTAAGGAAGCATTTGTACAGTTAAAAAACCGTTAAAAAGTTTTAATCTCAAATATAGGGTCCATTTTCACTGAACACACACACACAAACTCACGAGCACACACACGCACACGCAAGCACATAAACATATACGCATACACACAAACACACGCACATACACATACACTCACGCACGCACGCATACACACAAACAATATGTATAGGTTTGAAATGTGAAAGCTCAAAATTTAGAAATTTAAAAATGTATTATAAAAAAGGGACTTAATAAAAGAAAGAAATGTTTGGCTTTCTTTTTAAAAATGCTTTTCCTTTGTAAGCATTTGGTAAGTTCTTTTTATTGAAATAGGAAAAAAAAAAGAAATTACATTACATTCTTTAATAATACAATCGATAAAACATATTTTCAATAATTTCTACGCGGTAATATAGGTTTAAGAATTTATTTATTACGGACATTATCATACATTCTTCTTTTAATTTTCAAATTTCATGGTATTCGCTATTAATTTTTCAAATAATAATGATATCAAAATAAAAATACACTGATTGTAATTATTGAATACGTATTTGTATATTAGGCTAAATTTCTGAATAAATTAATTCAGAGGGTTTTCTTTTCTTAAATTATCAATTTGGGATTATGAAGTTGAACTTATCACTATGCATATTGCAACAAATGGTTTTCTTTTGTTTTATAATAATAATAGCTTATTCCTTCAATATATACTAAATATTGCATTACATATAACTCTTATTTGCAAACAAAGTAAATCGCTTTAGATACAATTTAAATTTCAAGGATTTCCTTATTGAGAGTCTCAAAACTCACTTACAGTCATTTTATTACACCATAAAATCTCTTTAAGTGATAATATTGCAAACTAGCATCAGTTTATATAGAAGCCATGCATAGGCATCACAATCTATGCGCATAATGATTACCAGACATGTTTAGAGTCTCCATACATCATATCATAATCATAATGGGAGTGACGGTATTTGATTTCATATTATCAGACGTATAATATAATCTAGTACTTAAGGCTTGATATGTATACCCAAACCACTAAGTTAAATAAATAATAATTGGATCAACTTAAGTTTAATAGTTATGCATTGCACATTTCTGATAAAATAAATGAGATTTCTATCGTTTAAAATACGGATTAATGTTTTTAAAAGTTAAAGGAATTTTACTTCGTTATTTAAAAGCAGAATGAATTTTTATAAGAAAATCCAGTTTATATTGTAATTGAAAAAATCTATACTAAAATTTAACGGAATGTTAAACATGTTACAACAGTTTTTCTATAATAAATGCATTTTTAAGTGTTTTGAAAAATTAAACAGAACACGAATAATCCATTCTATTTATTATTCAATAAATATACAAGAAATGTGTAATTGTTTGGATTATTACAAATTTTAAATGCTTCTAATATAAAATTTATAAAAATGTATTTAATTTTTTTTATTTCCTTAATATTCCCATTTTTTTATGGTTTCACATCTAGACGACATCACA
>JAOUZG010042774.1:0-11360 GCA_026289955.1 Argiope argentata
GAGAGAGAGAGAGAGAGAGAGAGAGAGCTTTATTATAAAATATGATCTAGTTGTCCTTATAACCACCTCCCTATTTCTTATATATTTAAATTTTCACAACGGTCAGCACCACTGATTACAGAAGAAGGGGAAAATAATGGAACTTCGCAGTGAATTTTACAAAATCTTGAAGATGTAGGAACAGTTGTTCTGGATCATCCATGAAGATTTCCAAGTTGCCAGTGTTCGGGGACTTCTTGACAATTTTTTAATCTTTTCTTGTTTTCATTCTTTTACAAATTCAGTTCAATAAATGTTTTTCTAAATGTAAACATCATAGGAAGGTGATATAAAATATTCGTATTTATCTGGAAGTCTGATTTTAATAACTGGATAATGTAATTTTGAAGGAAGGGATATTAATACCATATGAATTTTTAAATTATATTACCGTTGATTTAGGTCCAATGTTTTAATAATCAATAAAGTATTTTTATTATCATGTCATAAAATTATGTTATTTTGGGATGAGGTTTTTGGCGTGAATAAAAATCTTTTGGTGAAAAATAAAATTTTGTTATCTGCACGAACATCTCAAAAAATCAGCTTTTAATAACGCGTTGACATTGTATTTTCAAAAGCTCTGATTAAAAAAAAATAAGTGAATGACTACAGCCAATCAAACCTAGAAAAATGTCATTTTGATCACATGATTGTATGAAATGAAATAAATAGGAAATGGGATATATTTTTTTAAACAATCAATGCGAGACAAAGTTTTTTTGGATCGTTTGCAATACTAAAGTGATCCATTCAATGAAACAATTAAAATGAATAAAAATATAATTTAACTTGCACGAGCACGTGGTGCTTGGCCATTCAAGAAATGATGTTCTTACATGATACATTGCAATATGTATAGCAGATTCCAATTTAATCTTTTAATGCCTTTCTTTTCTCAAGAAATAAAGATTGAATTTTACATTGACCAAAACGACAGAAATGAAAATGTGTCCCTGGACACAAAAGTTTGGCCATTGTGGAGCTATCCAGAGAACGTTGGTATACACTTGGTCTTTCACAATAACTTTGCTTCCATGAGCCCAATTTCTAATGGTGTTGATCTTCTTGGAGGAAGACAGTATCAAATAAATCTCCAACAGGTTAGTCAGAATTCTTTCGAAATTTTTATGTTTGATAATAGATAATAATGATGGTAATTGGATTTAAATCCAATTATTTTATGTTACATTACCAAAAAAAAAAACACTCAATGAAAGCGTAGCTTTCCTCAAGTTATTTGTAGGAAGCATAAAATTGTTGTTTCATTAAATTATTTGTCAACTAACATAGCTTCTTCCTATTTCTTTATATAGGAAGAAAGTCATTTACTCCCTTCCCCCTATCAAACTAACTGCACCGATTATATGTCTGAATGGTGGAATAGAGGAGGTATTGGACCTCTCAACCCGATGGTAACTTTTTTGTTCAAATATATTTTCCCTCTTTTTATTCCAATTATTATAAAGGATAGGTATTTAAAAGATGACCGGGATAGCCTGGTTGGTAGAGCGTTGGACTCGCTCTCTATAGGTTACTAGTTCGAAATTCACCGGCCAAAAGATTCCCCAACTGTGTGGCGGCTGGCGCTCGTTAAATCTGTTCGTGGTCGCAAAGTCCTCCATATCGAGAGTAATATCACAGGGGGTGCTGGGTCAGAGGGGATCGTTCTCTGTTCCAGGTCTAAATTACGATCTGAGATGAATAAATGAATGTGTATGAATGAAATCAAAAAAGGGTTGTGTGTTTAGATAAGTCGTACTCTTGGCCCTAGATGGCGCTACTTGTAAAACACGAGACGTATATCTCCGGCTTAAAATCTGCTGATGTATCAGCGGGGCTTGTCCATGGCAAGTGCCACAAGTATCAACAACCACAACTTAAAAGATATTTTCTGAAACTACTTTATTTTGCTTTATTTTTTGTTTATTTACCATGCAAATATTTACCATATATATATTTAGAAAATATTTACCATATATATATATATATATATATTTCCTCTTACTATATATATATTTAGAATGTCTAAAAAAAACTAAAGAGCGAATCTTCTTCCCTAACAATAGACATTGTCATTAGGCAAGAATATTGATTTTCCCAGTTTGCTTATTTCATTACACGAATTGGCGAAATCAATCAATTTCTCCAATTTGTATAATCACATTCGTCATTAATTTCGCCAGTTTGTATATTTCAAACTGTGACTAGGGAAGAATATTGATTTTCCCAGTTTGTATATTTCATTACACGAATTGACGAAATCAATCTCGCCAATCTGTATAATTATGTTCGTCATTAATTTCGCCAATTTGTATATTTCATATAAAAGTTAATGGTATCTTTATATGTCATCAATGGCCTCAACCCGTGTCACTTCGCTTGAGAGAACTATGCTTGAGAAATGGGGATATAGAGTGGTGTTGTAGCAATAGCAATTTTCCCCAGACATAACCACTATGTAAAATATCTTAAGTAAATTATTTAGCCAACAATTATTTTATATATTAACTCGTAACTCAAAGTTGCGTCATGAAAGATTATTTGACAATTCCTTTTCCTTTCCCATTTGGTCACTTTGTAAATATAGCTAACCAATCAGGATGTTTTAACACTATTGAGCAAATATTATTTAAAACGGCAATTTATATTGTTGAATTTCATCAAAATTTGTCGATATGTAAAATTCTATCATCATTATTATGATCGCCGAAGTTGGTCAACATGAATGATTTATTCTTGTCAATTAACTTTTGCCAATTGTATTTTATAGAAATAAAAGAAATTATTGTTTTATGTTTACATAATAATGACAGAGCATTCTGGCTATGCTTGGGAGTAGCGGAATTAATTGGTGATAAATGTTTTAATAAAACATTATGGCAATCTCTTAACCATCTTTTGAAACCTCCTGGTTCCAGGGACATGATTAGTGTTATTAATCATTAAATTTCTCATACATAACTTAATATTCCTAATTCCTCCAAGAAAATATTTTTAAGCCTGAAATTGTATAAAAGATCAAAGCGTTGTGAGTTTAATGAAATAACAAGTACTTTGCTTATTGAATATATGAAATATTCTAATATAGACAAGTTCCATGACATCATAGTCCCATTAAAAAATTCTCAATTATTTAGATTCACCTTAGAATCGAATCATAAAAATGCTGAATGGTGTTTAGAGGAATAGTTTTCCATTCTTTATGGAGATATTGTGAAAGTTCCTTGAGAGATGCCTTTGGTGGATATAGATTCCGGATTGAACACGCTCAGATAAACCGTAACAGTTAGATTATATTGAAATGTTGAGGCGAGGGGCTTCTTCTTCTTGTGTACAGCCGACCACCCCGCCACCACTGAAAGTAGCAGTATCTACAGAATTTGTTATGGCCGACTGTGAACAGGTTGCAATGTCCATCTTTGCATTGACCGAATCTGTCAAACTAATATTCTCTTCAAGAGGCGAGGGTCTGTGCTGGCCAAACAAGTTGCTTCATTTTATTTTCTTGTCCATCAAACTATGATTGGACAAGTTCTGTTGGGTGTACAAGAGTATTACCATCTTCGAAAACTCCACTTCCTGCTGGAAACAAAATTTACATGACAGGATGGATCTATACTTTTTCTCAGTGATCCCTCCTTTAAGGGTTACGATTGAGTCAACAGGAAACCTCGGCAAGGCTGCAGATACCATGAAAGATATACCACTATGCCCGAAACTTAGAAGGAGGCTATCCCGATCACATGCTTTTCCAATATGCTTGTTATATGACATGTACCAGTCCTTTTGTGGGGGAAACTGTGAAAGATGATTCGTTTTATCATATAGTCATTTCATCAGTCTAATAGATTTTGCTGTTATGGCATCATTGTAGACGACGTTTGTCATAATTGTTTGGGATAGTTGTTCTGCCGCTAATGTTCTGTTTATAGAGGTTCGAACTTACTATTGATATTAATAGAGTGCACCTCGTAATTGAAGATGAGATGCTTCTGGCGTGGTGGTTGGATTTCCCCGACCCGGTGGGGACACTAATATGTGGCGGGGGGAGGGGCTCCTCCCATCGATGATGTGACCTACTTCCTAAGGGAAAGGTTGTACCGTGGCCTGTGTTGCTGTTGCGGCAGACCTATCATTCAATTTTATGGTTTATTCCGTGTGCCTACGGATGGGTCGGAGCGTCTGGTATGACTTATTTTTACTTCTTAGTAATGTGACGAAAATCAATCATACATTTTCGACCTCTTCCCGCCTACTAAAATGAGCAAAATTTTATGTAGATCAATAATTTTGATGTCAAGATCACATATAAAATTTAATTTGATTCACCGCGTTGATATAAATAAGAAAAGTCAAAATATTAAATAGATAATTTGTTGTTGGATTTCATTCAACATTTAATACACATGTTGGAAATTAAATTACATTCGAAATTTACTTTTGTGATGGGTTAATGGGTGGAGGTGTCTCCTCCCATCAATGAGGAGAAGTACTTCCTACGGGAAGGGTTTTGCCATGGCCGTTCATGGCCCTTAGGACTCAACCACAGTGTTCCGTTCATTCAACCCTAGTGGTTGAAATCCGTGTCCCATCGTAGCGGGTCGGAGAATCTGGTATGACTTGCTATTGACATTAGTGAATCCAGATGATGGTTAAGCTCTGCTGTCACTTCAGCTACTTTTGTTTTCTTTATAAACATTATAATACCCATCGTTTTTTTCTCACAAGGCTTCTCCACTAATTTGCTTTGTGGAGCATGTGTTCTTGGCCTGTACGTATGTCAACATTATTTCGATCACCATACTTTCATAGACGCCCAGAAACTAAAATTTTCGATCCCCGTTGCTCCATCTAGCTTGTTTCCTATAATTTGGCCTCTTTGAAGGTCTGTGAGATCTGCCATTTTTTTAATTTGATAAAAATCCAAGGCGCATTCAATCTCACTAAAGCTACCTCATATTATATATATATATTGTTACGTTTTTAGCTTAGCGGGTTCGGTTTGAATGGACTTTATTTGAGGACAGCACAAACAAATTTATTTACAGCTATTTACAGGTATATACAGGATAATTGATAAAATAAAATTTTTAGATAAGTACAATCCAGCAGTCAACAGTCAATTACAGCGTAAATTCAAGTCTTACGCACGATAAAAACAGACTGCAAAACAGCTATAGTATAGCACAGCAACAGCGAGCTCAATAACACAGCGTTAACAGCAAACGCAAACACAGCTCACTAATAACAAATCCTCTAGATCAGCGAAACGCTTTTTATTTCAGAGCAAACTCTCCACTAACTACTCGCTACGGTGGTTGATTTCTTGGGGCACCTAGCCCTGGCAGAGGCTTATCCCCGGTCATGGCTGTAGTGCTTCCTCGTTGCGATCATTTACTGCCGTGGTCATCTTCGAAGTGGACTGGAAAAATGCTGGAGGAACTTTTATAGTAGCTGTTGGAGAGTAGGGGTGAGTGAGGTGGCGAAAGTCAGGACGGGTTTTGATTGGCTATTTAGGGGTGAACTAACTACTCGCTCCGGCTACTCGTCCTTATATAGCCGAAAAAGCGCGTGCACCGAATCTCGTGATAATTCTCAAAACAACGCGCACAATCCAGTGGCTACTAGACTAATCCTTTCGCCAATCCAATCAAGCTGGCGCGAAGCTTCTCGTCAAACGTCGCCATCTTTGGCGAGTTTTCGTGCCACTCGCCCGCTTGTAACAATATATATATATATATATATATATTAAAAAAGCCAACTAATATCTTGGATTTCATTTTAATGCTTATGAAATGTATTCTTAAATCTCATTTTTATTCGCAAGTGTTTCTATTGTTTTGTTAACCACCTGTGTATGAAATCTGTTTTCATAAGCTGGAAAAAATAGCTAAATTCGATCGGTAAATGGGGAGGCTGCTAAACTGATTCACTGGTTCTATTTATCATTATAAATATACAGATTAAATTATTGGCACTGAAACCGACTTGATAAGATTTACGATTAAACCACATCCTCCGAAAAAAGTAGAATAAAGGTTATAAGATAAAAAACAAGACATAAGAAAAAGGGTAACAGTATATATTAACAGTATATATTAACATACAATATATACTGCAAAACCCAAAATCAATGCTTTAATGGTTATCATTAGCAAAGCCTTCAAAACAATTTCCATAAAAATGATACAATCCATTCATTCTTGGAGAATCTTCATTATATACATTATACGCCATGGATATTTTATTCTGAACAATAATAGGCTTAATAGGTTTTCAAAACTATACTTTTTGTGCATATATTATAAAATATTTAATAAATTTTTTACCTGTTTAAATCCATGTAAGGATAAAATAACCTCACATTTACAGAAGTCAATTAGAATGTTACATATTTATTTTTAAACATGTTTTTCAATTTTTTTAAATTTAAAGATGGCCGTCGAAGAGTGTAAATACAACTTAAGCCTCGATAGTCTTGGGTGCGTTCCAATCAGCGTGGATTACCCTCATAATAAAACAGTTTGCAAATTATGCACAGATTGTTCAGGTAAGTACCAGATATTTACGATCATTTTCATTATTCCAAAGGCTGTTACATTCTTTTCTTCACATTTCTCGCATTTTGGGACTTTGCAATAAAAGTTTCATTCACTTTTTTGTTATATTAACAACTAATTTTATTTATTTATTTTTCTATTTGAGGTTTTCAGCAAATTTCGAATTGAATATTATATTTTAATATATTTATAACTTACTAAGGCGACCGGGATGACCTGGTTGGTAAAGCATTGGACTCGTAATCCTTAGGTTACGAGTCCAATCTCACCGGCCGAAACAATCCCCGAGTGTGTGGCGATTGGCGCTCGTTAAATCTGTTCGTGGTCGCAAAGTCCTCCATATCGAGAGTAATACCACAGGGGGTGCTGGGACAGAGGGGATCGTTCTCTGTTCCAGGTCTAAATTACGATCTGAGTTGTATGAATGAATTTGCAAGAATGTAGTCCGCCCCCCCCCTAAAAAGGGTTGTGACGTGTGTGTAGCTAAGTCGTACTCTTGGCCCTAGATGGCCCTACTTGTAAAAACAAAGAGACGCATTTCTTAGGCTTAAAATCTGCTGATCGTATCAGCGGAGGCTTGTCCACGGCAAGTGCCATTAGTCACAACACACACACACAACACAGAACTTACAATAATTAACTCTTTAGTTTTGAATGTATTTTTCTCATAGTGGCGCCATCTTGTAATATATGTAAGTGAAGTATAATTTAGAAATTCATAATATTTTGATATGATGAATTGTGATATAGAGAATGATATGATAATAAACATCCTTGTTTGAAAGCATTTGCTAATGAATGGAATGATACTAAATTTCATGCACAGATTATGGAAAACATAGAGAGATAAATTATGAAACCAGTGGAAGTGATCTTCTCAAAACTTTCTCGCACACTTGCTAATAAACTTTATGTCAGGGAACGCCTCACATTGTGCTGGTGCTCACATGGTACAATAGTTGAAAATCTATTTTGGCAAGAGCTGAATGTTTTTACTGAATATATAGTTTTATTGGCTGCTATTTGGCGATTTATCCGTATCATGTACTAATAGGAACCGAAAATAGAATTTTTGTTTTGAAAATATTATTCTCAACTGGTTCAAATAAAAATTTGACACATAACTGCACTTGTATTCACAAACTCCCAAGCCATGTAAGATATATTTAAATCATTGCATTTTCGAATTTTCATGTTAACATGTTTCTGAAAATACAAACAAAGAGGCAGTCAATCCGTAGTTATATTTGGCTCAAAATTTGACAGTTGCTGTTAAAACTAATGGATGAAAGAATACTAAATTTCTTGCATGGAAAGCATAGAGATCATTGTCTATACTACTTCACTAAGTCTGTGAACTAAATTTCATCTAAAATTCCTTGTTCTGCAATTATTAAGTTAATTTATATTCTAACAGATAGACTGACAAATTTCATTTGAGCAGATTTTTTCAGAATTTGATATAAATCTGCAAATCGGTTTTGATGATCAAACAAAATTTTTACCATCTAGCTCAAAGCGTTTTTGACTTATCTTTGTCACAGACAGACGGACATTTTCTAAAAATGTGTTTTTCTAATTCAGGGAAGTCTAAGATGTGGATATTCGTCAAAATATCGTATTCGAATTTTACGTATTCCAATATTATATTCATTATCTTATTCGAATTTTAAGTATTCGAATATTGTATTCATTATCGAATTTTACTTATATATCGTATTCGAAGATTACTATACTTTCTCTATACTACGTATGAAAAAATATAAAAAAGATAAAATTTACGATTTTTAAAAAAAATTTAGGGTGCTTATTTGATAATATTTACGAATGCAGAATGTTGTTAAACAATACATAAAAATAATTATATCTTATTCACAAACACTAGATTATGACAATGAAAAAACAGTCCTAATATTGATTAATTAAATAATATTTTCTGTGATTTTCTTTCGTTTCTTTATGTGCATTTTCTAATACACAAGCATTAATGAAATTTTCTATGATCAAGTTTCTGTGCTATTATTGCTTTTAGCTCTTTCTTTATGATAGCCAAGAGATTTTTCTATAGCTGATTTTTTATTGTGATTTTTTCTTTTTGTATTTTTTGTTGCTTTCTTCCATAATTTATTTCCCTCATACTATTGAACGTCTGCGTTCGAAATTTGCTTTTATTCCGTTATTTAAATATTTAATTATCAGTTCATTGATCAATATAATAAAATCTTAATATTATTCACTTGATGCTGGGTTTGACAGAAAAAAATGATTTCAATTATGTTTATAATAATTAATAATGAATTAAAAACGCCAAAAAAAGAATTTATTCATTTTTTGAACATGAATAAAATATAATTATTAAATTTTTTGAATTAATTTATTAAAGGCATCTAGTTGCAGAGAAATAATTGTTGTTAGAAAGTCATTGATGAATCCTTTCTTAAAAGAGATTATATTTATTTATTTTTAGATCAGATTATCATCGCGAATCGATGCAATAAACTTCTTCAAACATACACTCAACCCTGCGAGTAAGTATAAAAATAGTCAATTTAAATTTTATTTAAGATTTTTTTGTATTAAAAAATCTTTTCATGTTTAACAAGTGAAACGAAAATTAAAGAAGGAAAAAAAACCACACGCAATTTTAATATGAATTTAGTTAGCATTTAAATACGTTTGAATAACAAATTTTAAATTGGACATAAACTAATGGACAAGGTCATTTCATTTGGGCATGCACAATTTCAATTAACATATAAGCAGTTTATTCGCTGCATTAAAATTTTCCATTCCTATTAATAGTTAACACTTTCCCTATATATATATATAATATATATAATCTTGTTCAAACTTTCATCATTAATAAAATATTTCTTTTTCATCCACTCAAATTCAAGTAATTTTATTAAAACTTGTAATAGGTGACATTTGATAATACAGTTATTTTAAATATTAATTAATTAAACCTAACTTTCTTGCCAAATAAGTAACGAATTCAGTTTGTTTTTCTCCATGCTAATAAGGTTAGACTGAACTAATTTTCGACCGATTATTTTAAACGATTTAGTTTATTTTTTAATATTTGATGCATTTAAAATTAAAAATTGTTTATTGATCAATCTTTAGGTCTCATTCTGAAGTACTTTTGGATTAAAATAAAACAGAACAAAGGAAATTAAAAATTTCCAATCTGTATTGCGTTACCTCAATGGCGTAGAAAATTCACGCATGTGTGTTGCCTCAATTGGTGATGAATCCTCAACATCAATTGATTGTGTTCTGAGTCTGTTCTGATTTATTTTCAATGGATACGAACTTGATTTTGCTTCGGCTTGATATAATTTTCTGATCAATTATTAATTATTAATTGTAATTATTTAATAAAATGTAACAAAAAAATTCTTGTTGACCTACTTGGAATTGACAACTTATTTCTATGTACATTACTTGTTTCTATTCCATTTAAAATGAAATTCAAAATTTCAAATTGTTGATGACTTTTTATATGGCAATCAGATGTTGCTGGATTGGTATTTCTTGTTTCAAATGTTATTTCTTACATGACTGTAATACAAAAACATATAAAAAATCTCGATGTGCACAAAAAATATCAAATGTAAAAATACTTTTTAGTAATTTAATCTTTCAGTAATAGCCGGCATTTTTAAATCTGGCGGAGAGTCTATTTTTGTAGTGAATCAGAATTTGTATTTTTTATATCATAGAATGGGTTTTATAGATTATAAGAAGTCAATAAAAAAACAAGGATTTTATTTCTTAATAAATATTTTGTTTATTATAACTATTTAATTTTACAATCAAACAGACCCAATTATTTCACGTCATTATTAAAGCAAAATTAGCTCCATATTTTGTAATAGGAAAAGGGATGATTTTGTTTATCTGGTATTTTTGTTGTTAGTTTCTAATTTTTACAAAAATGTTAAATTTCATGAAACTTTTATGTCTAAATTTAAAAATATTATAGTTATTACATATAATTGTGGAAGCAATTAGGTTCTTATCAGAAAATATTATTGGATAATTCATTTATCATTAATTTTGCGGATGAAAAATATATTTACATCATAGTCATAGGAAAAGTTGTAATTTTACATAATTTGAATACTTTACGAAATTTTAATTGATATTTTAAGTTATCTCTGTTTTTGTCTCTGAATTTCATACAAAATTATAAAACAACGAATTTTAAATTAACTGTTCAAAATAAATAAATTTAATGAAAATTAAGGTTTTGTGAGAATTTCTTTCGAAATAAACAAAAAAAAATTAATAAAAAATAGTAAAAATAAATCAAATTCTATTCATTTTTAAGTTATTGCTTTTTTAAAGATTTGTTATTTACAGAGAATAGGTCTATTTTCAATGATTTCAAAATATTTGACTAATCATAATTTCCAACTATTTTTGCTTTAATATTAAAATATTTCTATTAATAAAAACACTGTTCTTACATAGTTTTGAAAAAAAATGCAAACTTTTTACAGTGAATAAAAGCGACAACCAAAAATTACATATTATTAAATTTTTAAAAACAGGAATGTTTATAGTAAACTACATCAAATGCTTCTTAACATTTCTAACCCTTGTTTATTAATTTCAATACTCTAATAGATTTAGACGAAAAATGATGTATTTTTTTCTACTAATTTTAATGAATTCATTTTATTGTGTTTAGTTAAAAAAGTTACAAAATTAATTTATGATTATTAAATTGATTACTTCTTTAAAATATTC
>JAOUZG010042795.1:0-15623 GCA_026289955.1 Argiope argentata
ATAAGGGGCCAAAAGAGTTAATATTCGGAGATAACCATTCCATTTTGGCATAAGAAAACTGTAACCCCTAATTTTATAAATTTACTGTAAATTGTAATGGTTTTATGACCCTTGTAAATCTATAATATTACAATCTCCCGCTGCCTTTTTAATGACCTGCAATTGTAGCGTATAAAGAGATTAAATTTAGCCTTTACCATAAATGTCCGTTTATACGCTGCATTATGCATTAATGTAGGTAACAATGCATCAGAATTCGTATTAAAATTTTTTTTTATGTTTGAACCTCTGTTCAACTTTCAATGCTTATGATTTAATTACGGTTTGTAAGTACAGAATGCGAGTTCAGATGTGTTTAACTTCTTCTTCTTCTTCTTTTTTTTGTTGCAATTACTCGCAACAATTCCTGAACTGACTTTTTGGAATTCTGATGTCAAAAGAATCATTAGCATCAATTTTTGATCATAGTAAAACTGTTGATGAACTTTTTAGCACCTATTTGTACTCTTGACATTTTGAAAAATTAAGATTCGTGGCTTCACTTCAAGGCTGTGGGAGTTCGATATGTTTCTTTTTGGCGACAAAAATGTATGCCAAGTCATAGCTATAGACAACAGTGCAAAATACTAAGCGAATTTTATGATTTAGTGAAACTATGTCCTGTATATGTGTGTAGGGAGGGTGATATACTGTCCGATAAAGACAATTTACACTTTTTTGCAACCAGTGGGAGTGGCCTATCTGGAACTTTCCAGCTTGCTCTGTGTTCCGCAATGTGTGTCTAAATCGTTTTGGCAACGAAACTCTCCGCCAATTGGCACTTTTTTTTGTGACACTTTCGTCAACGAGAGAAAAGTAGATTTCAACGATGTAATGCATAAGGCTTCTTTCAATAAAACTATTTCAAGAAAATACAGTACATTAATGCTGCCTTTAATTAAACACACCCGTACACTCTACAACAAAGATCTTTTCCGTTTTCCCTCTCATAAATGTATGGACTTTGACTAAGGCTGCAAATGCCTAGTATATCGGTGTCCTGTCACAGAGATATAGTCTCTTCCTCGTGATCTAGGCTTCCCGGGTTCGAGTCCCAGTCAGGGCATGGTTGTGCTTCTGTTTACTATCTGTGACGTGTATGAATTTGCCTCCCCCCTGTAAAAAGGGGCTGTACAAGCGAATGTGACGGGTGTGTAGCTAAGATGTACTCTTGGTCCTAGTTGACTCTACTTGAAACAAGAAACGCACTCTCTGCTTAAAAATCTTTGGCTGACTCCGCGAGCTTGTCCAAATAGCAAGTACCATTAGTAACAACAACAATGCCTTGCATGGATAGCATTGACAATAGTTGCGAATTAAGATCCTTGCCTTAAATCTATTATTTTGATGAATCCATCATAATAATATATATTTTAGATGCCTTTTTACTGGCCTGTTGCCATCAAATTTAACACAAAATACAATTGTAGTCACAAAATAACATACCGAGTTTCGTAGTTTTAGCTTGTTGCATTTACAAGCATGTGAAACTACAGTCCGACAGGCGCTAGGCCGTTTCATGAATTATTAGATAAAAATTTTATAAGTATCTACACTGTATATGTTATGTTGTTGTTACTTATGACACTTGCCGTATTGTACAAGCACCTGCGCTTATACAGCTGCAGATTTAAGTCGAAAGGAGCGTCACTTGTTTTTGAAGTAGCGCCAAGAGTACGACTTAGCTACACACTCACCACATTTGCTTGCACAGCCCCTTTTTACGGCGGGGCACAGTTACACATCTCGCAGATAGCACACAGAAGAACAACCATGCCCGAACCGGGACTCCCAGAACATGAGGAAGACACTCTACCACTGTGTCAGAAAGCTGGCAGCTGGCACATTGCATATGTTAACCTTTAAACGAAATGTTGCCTATCTAGTTCTTTGCTTTTGTACCTATCGAGTTTATTTATAATAAAATTATATATTATTATTTATAAATTAATTTATTATATTAAATTTATTTATTATAATTTATTATATTCTTAATATATAAAATTATTTTTATATAAATAAACATGTGAATAGATTTCTTTCAAAACTACACAATTTGGTTTCAAACTACAAATTGTGTTGATAAAAATCTACACAATTGGGTCGAAATTCTAAGTACTAAATTTTATCCTTCTAGCTTTAATCGTTTTTCAGTTATTGTGCTTATAAGCAGGTATAATGCCAAAAATGTGATTTTTGAACTCGGGAAATTTCGAGATTCGCCAAAATTTCGAATTCGATAATTTTTGGGGATTACAATACTTTCTCTGATCTATGTATATAAAAAAAAGTGAAATTGATTGTCCATAATTTGCTTTCTTTACTTAAGAAAATCTATCCATATATGGAAAAAGAAATAATAATATTTTGAAAAATAGTGTTAGTTTAGAAAGCATTTACAACAATGAAGCGTATTGAAACTGCATTACCATTTCAAACTTATAATCTATTGCACATGTTATGGCAAGAAATTATGAGCAAATTTTTGTTTGCTCTCTGAAATAAATGTCTTTTTTTTTCTGTTTAGAAATTTCTAATAATATTTTTTCATGTATTAAAATTTGTTTAGATACTCAAACATTATTCAATTTACATAATATAGTGTTGAATTGTCTTTTAGTTAATCTGTATTTAAATATTATTATAATAAGTATAATCAATAAAAGAAAAATGAAATCTATGGTCATGAATTTCAAGTTATCATATGAGAGCATTATTATTTTTAAGTGATTATTTGTCTTAATTAATTTAAGTCATTAACCAGTTTAAACCAGTTTGAAAAAATTACGAGACTTCTCTCTCTCTCTAATGATAATTTTTTAAGCTTTCATTTTCAATTTTTTCTATCTGGCAAACAAAGTTTTGGAGCTCGACCGATTTTAAGATTAAAAAAAATCCAGTAATTTCGACGAAAAGTTCACTATTACTGGAAACTATTGTATATGTGGTAAAATCCCATGAATTTAATGCAGATTGATATTAAAATTATATTCTAATACTTACAGTATTTTGAGAAATACAATTAGTAAGAATGCGCTTATATTATCATTAAAGAATAAATAAAAGTCGTGTTTTACAAAATTGTGATAGTTAAAACGAAAAAAAACCCTATATTTTTCTGAGGGCGAGATTAATTATTTAAAAGTAAGAAATCGTAAACAAACTGGAAGATGACATCATTTTATAGAAACGACAAAGAAGCAATTGGTAATAAATTTAATTAAATATCTCAAACAATACGGGCAAAACAAACCTCAAATGTCATGGGTCAGGTGAGTGGATATCTACCAATGAAAAAAAAAACGAATATTTCTTGCCTTCAAATTTCGGAGACGCCTAAACCTCCTAACAAACCTACATCATGTTCTCGCATGATAAAACTGCGTGTATATTTTTTTGGTACATACGCATTATCCCGTCAACCATTTTCGAAGAAATAAAAAAACCCGTCTCTAATAGATCGCTTACTCGAAAAAATTGGTTTGCCATGTAATCAAAAGCATTAAAGAATTTTGGTCGCCAAAAGGAAATTTGGCGCAGTTGGCGCGTTGTTGACGGATCGAAGGAATAAAACATATGTACTAGTTTTTCAATTAATATTATTTTTTAGTTTTACGTAAAGTATATAGCAGAATTAAAAAAAATACTTGGAGATTAAGAAATAAATCCTGACACATATATAATAGAATATTTATCTTATATACTTTCTGTTTACATTAGAGCCATTTCTTACTTTAACGATATTACATCGAGTCTAAACTAAGCAGTAAAATGTTAGCTACCCAATTAAGAACTCATTTTTACTTCTGATAGTTTATGATTAGTTGGTTCGCGCGTCACACGTTAGAACAACGTGCTAACGTAAGATTTGAATTAAATAAAAAACACAATTCTTTTCTTTAAATTCTTATATTTTTACTGAATCGCAAAAAACACAGAGTAATGTTATGTTTGGTATAGCATATAGGGCAAATGGCGTCCACGGCTCTTTTGGCATATACGAACTCTTTTATCTAAATTTTTCCTGACGATTTTGCACAAATGTGGCTGGATTCTTTGATGAAGCGAAATTGAATTCAATTCTTCAAAGTATGCTTGTATGTGGATTTGTTGGCATGGATCTTTAACTTCAAGTAACCCTGTAAATTAAATCACACGATCTGGATGGTAATAACGATTATTTTTCAACATTAATAGCACATTATTCTATGTTGTAAAGCTCCATCCTAAACTAACAGCTGTCAAATGATTCTTTTAATAATTTGACAGGTTTTCCAACATGCTACTGCACGAAGGGTGGCAAATTCAAATCTTGCGCTGATTTCGAGTCCACCCTTAATATATTTACGTATAATTTTTTCTTCTTTTTTTCTTCTTTGTTTTCGATGCCACGAGGAAAGAGGGAAAATATCCCTGGCACTTAAGCAGGCGTTTCAGAGATGTGTAAGATTCCCTTTCCTAAGTCACCGCTTTTCAAAGAAATCCCTATTATAATCACAGTGTAAAATCACTGAAGGGAAAAATACTATCGTTTTTGCTGTTGTCTTCTGATGAGACATACCTTCGGGTCTTTGTTCCCGTTTAAAAATTATGCCTACCATGGTAAAATAAATCGTAGTTCATTCAAAAAATGTCTTCTTCTAGGTCACGAAGCTGCCAAAACTATATTATATTATATAACATAAATTTGACAATTAATGAATCGAAAAGAAGATACATTTGTAAAATTGACTTTCCAAGTGATTCATGGACAGTGCGTAGGAATAAAGCCTGAACATTTACGTCAGTACCATAATAAAATTGCGAAGTGGTAGAAATTTTTCCCTTCAATGATTTTACTCTGATATTTTGATAGGGATTTCTTTGACAATTGTCGACTTAGAGAAGGAAATCTTAGGTATCTCTGAAAGAAATGCTTAGATGTTAAGGATTCTTTGGCTCGTGGTAGGAAAAGAACGGATCGTAAAGAAGCGTAAAATTTGTCTCCTTTTGAAGAGACATATGTTCGAACATTATCACTTCTGGCCAGCGGTGAGATGATTCTTCCTCTGTTGCGCATTGTGCTTCTCCCTTTTAGTATCGCCCTTCGGACTTGAATGGAGTCAGACAATGGAATGCATGTGCTTGCGGCCCTTTGAAGAAGGGAACCGTTTCGAAACACAGAATGTAGCTATTCCTTCTATGGATTACCCAAAATGGGATAAAGTTCCGATAATGAACAACATATGCGTTTTACGACCCTTTGAAGAAAGAAGTGCTAAAACCTCCAGATGCGAATATTTATGTATTGTGAAAGTTCTGTAACTACCGACCATTGGGGATATTTCTAAAGAATTATTGGATGATCGGCATCTCCAGCTCGCCAATGCCAACCTGAGAGGCGGAGTTTGATGGAGGCTGAAACGGAAGGTTTTTGAAGGAAGAGGGAAGACCAGCTGATCTGGCGAGAGACTAGACAAGCTGATACGATAAGGGAGCTTATATGACGAGAAATCGAGCTGATCCGAGACGAGTGGTGAGCTGAGAAAAAGAGCTGGACCATTTAAGAGATACCACGTGATCTCGAGTTCATTGATTAAAGATCTACCGGAAGTAATCCGTAGATCTCCTGACCTACTGCAGTAGCTGGATTAGCTAACAGCTGGATAGGTTTCCCTTGTGATAGTCGTGGAGCTATTATTCCAGATGTAAATATTTCCCAGCATATTAACCTAGAGGACGTGTTGTTGTTTTTGTTATTGTATAAAGCTGCAAATAAAACCTTTGTGTTTAAACGCTACCATTTTATTTGATCGAACAGGATCAAGTCATAACAGGAGTCAGTTATTTTTTATGGAATGCGTTAGAAATAATTGAATAAAAAATTGCATTTCTATCATGATGATAAAAGAACATTTTAGAATGAAGTTAACATTAATTGATTTAAGAATAAAATTAGGAGATTATATAAGATTTAAATTAAGTTAAGAGATATCATTAAGTACACGCGCATACACACATACTTATATAAGTATTAAAATGTAAATTCAGGTATATCAAAGAATAAGTTGTTATATTGTCAGTTTTGTTTTTCGTAATTTAATGGATTATCTGAATCATATTCTATGAAATAACAGATTTCATATTTTAATCATGACATTGTTATCGAACTTGTAGGAAAAACATTTAAGCCTAAAAGAACATAATATAAAATAGGATTAAAATTTTTCCTTCAATTTTTCAATGCTTAAGCTTTTAATAGAAATCGGAAAGGTAGTTTCTCACAACTATCTTTTGTATTCCTAAATCGCATTTTGTACAAAATGAAGATTTTTTTTTAGGGTGAGAAAATTGAAAATAGGATGCATTACACAACACAAAATAGCTGTTTCATGTGCGCCTGTTTGAGTATTTAATTCATTGCAGTATTTAATTATGTACTATTTAGATGACATCGCAGTTGCGTTAGTCATTTAAAATATATCTCATAAGTATTCGCCATAATTTAAACTTAATAAACTATTTAAAAAGCAATGAAATTTATAATTTTTTTCAAAAAGGTGTTCATCATTCTTTTTTTTCTCTCCTCATTTTGCAACCATACTTTGAGATTTTAATTCTTTTTCGTTTCATTTTTTTTCAGTGGAATCCTTCTGCCTACAATATGTTGATTGATCCATCAGGAAAAGAAATCCCAGTTTTCGGTTTATGGTCGTTTCTTACGTGGCTCACATTTCTCAGCTTTTGGTTCTCTTTTGATCCAAATGATTGTGGCAGACAAATTTATACCGGTAGAAAAAATTTCAATGTTCCGTTATTAATATGCAGAATCTTTTGCCTTTTTTGTGAGTTTATTTCTGACGGATCACCACCAAATACGGAGGGACAAATGAATTACTCGATTCTTTTAAGCTTTATTATGATATTATCACAGGTAGTTATTATACGACAGTGCATAATAATATACAACAACTGTTGGACATGTCTGTTCTGGTACACCGTACTGTGTTCATTTGCTGACTTGTTTGCTCTACATTTTTCTTGTATCTTGTTCGTTGGTCTCCAAATATATAGTGTGTATACGTTTTACCATAAAGTATATCAATGTCGTTAATGAATATCTAGTCATTGAAAAATTAATATGCTATTTTCTTCTTTCATTTATTTTTGTTTTACTCAGTTATCAATGTAAATCTTTATGTAAGTAGTGAAAATAATAATAATAAAGATTAAAATCAAATCCGCCATGCATATTTCAATGTATCATGTCAGAACATCATTTCTTGAACGGCTGAGAACCACGTGCTCGTGTAAGTTAAATTATAATGTTATTCATTTTAATCGTTTCATTGAATGAGTCGCTTTAGTATTGCAAACGATCCAAAAAACGTTGTCTCGCATTCATTATTTACAAAAATATCGCATTTCCTATTTATTTCTTTTCATATAGTCACGAGCTGAAAATGACATTTTTCAAGGTTTTATTTGCTGTAGTCGTTGACTTATCTTTTTAAACAGGGCTTTTGCAAATGTAATGTCAATACGTTATTAAAAGCTGATTTTTTGAGACGCTCGTGCAGATAATAACGTATATATATATATATATATATATAACCTCAGGGCATTGATTTTTATATATTTAGATAATCATTCCTGAAAAGTGAATGCAAGGAAATTTTTCTATGTTCGTTTATGATATCTATAATATTGATTCAATGAAACTATTTAAGACAAATTTAGTTTATAAACACAGGATATATCTACTCTAATCAAGACTCCACAGCTATTTTGCAAATATATGTTAACAGACATACATCTCCTAACCAAATAATCTAAACGAAGTAAATGATTAGATTATATCAATAAATGCTCCGATGAATAACGAATTTTAAACTTTTACTTATATCCTATATCCTATGAATCATAATTTATCAAAATATTCGTGAAATACTGATGCAAAAATAGTTGCACTAGAAACTAATAAAGCAATTACTATAGCTGATCGATTCAAAATTTAACCCTTTGCACTCTGAAAAATAATTAGATGCAAAATTATTCACCTAATAAAAAGGATTTGTTTATTGGTATGCAAAATAAATATACTTAATTCTTTTAATTCGAATTTCTTTCAAAAATTAATCTACATCTCTTAATTATTATGTACGCGTTTTTAACAATAAAATTTTAAAAATAAATAAATAAAACGCCAAAATGATGCACAGTCTTGTATGGTGAGTCAGAGGTACCATTGGAGTGCATCGGAGTAAAGTATCACTATTCCATAAAAACGAACGATTTCAGATCATTTCATCGATCGTCTTAAAGAAACCAATCATCTACAATGTTTTCTCAAGAGTCATTGGTCTAGGTTAGGAAAATGTTATTGTTCTAATGTTGTAATATTCAAAATATATTAAATCACATTTAAATGCAGAAAATAGAAACGTTTATTAAAGTGTTTAAAGTATACGTGTTTAAAAGTAGGAATGCCAAAAATATTTCACAGAATATGATTCCTTAGGATCAAAGGGCCGTTAAAAATTTAATTTTCATAATTTTTAAAAAGATATTTACTAACCGAAAAAAATATTATTATTGATAGCGTTTATATCCTTTTAAAAATAAAATTAAAAACTGATTTTTTTTCATTGAATCCATAAAATTTTGGTTGAATAATTCTTTGGTATTACTAATTATGAAAATTACTTCCAGTGCATATAAGACTTCAATGTTGCCAAATGGATGCCAGACATCTTTGGATTCATTAAAATTCAATTTTATATAACTGCAGTCTCGTCATTTCCTCTTTCATTAAAAATTGAATTTTACTGGTGCGAATAGAATATTAAGGAGAGATGTGTAGCCCAATAAACAGAATGACTTAAGGTCTATGTAAAAGCATAAATGAATAATACGACTATAAAAATTTGAATATTAAAAATATTTTGCTGAAAAACGTTTTATTATATCAAGTTGCATAAAATATTTAATTGAACATTTTAACGGCCATTAAAAGACCACCTAAAGCAATTAGCCATGAAAATCTTCAATAACATTACCAAAACAGGCATTAAAATTTACACTGATGGCAGTAAAATCAATAATACAGCAGAGAGTGGAATTTACATCGAAACCCCTCATCGCAGAGTCTCGTTATTCCAACGTAACCCTGACTTTTGCTCTGTCTTCAGAAGTGAACTCCTCGCAATTGAGATTGGCCTTGAGGCGGTATCTGAAGAGAACAACTTTGGTGATGTCCGGATCTTGTCAGATAGCCGCAGTGCGCTTCAACATCTGAAACATCAACTAAATGCGAGAGACCGTACAAGCATTTCGATCCACAATAAGATGAAGACCATCTCGCAACATCACCAAATACATTTTCACTGGTTGCCATCACATGCAGTCATCCTTGGCAACGAAATGGCAGACAAACTGGCCAAAGAGGGTTGCTTTCAAAATACCCCCACTTTTTCCAAACTGACCTATCAGGAGCTTTTCTCCGTCAAAAAAATCTGCCATCACAAAAGACTGGCTGGTTCCTCCATCAAACAACTGGCACAAGGGGACAAACCCAGGTTTCTTTCTTTGCATCTCAGGAGATAGGTCATCCCATACTTGCATTTCGCGACTTGCCAGCGGACACTTAAAATGTCCTAAATTCTCTGGGCGAAAGAAATCCTTCCCCTCTGTCCTAAATGTCAACACTTCCAGGCCACTCCCTCTCACATCCTTGACTGTCTTGACCTCAGTGTAGGGAATATTGATTCATCTCTTTGAACAGTCACCGACCATATCAGAATCAACGGTTTATTTGATCTGGTCTGACTCCGTCAGACCATGAAGGAGATAAGAAGAAGAAGAAGAACGAGCATTAGCACTGGCGAATCGGCTGGTCGCCAAAGGCGGCTAGTCTTAACACGTTCGCTGCAACTACTCACGCCTAATACCTGGCCCATCTCTCTATTTACATAATCCCTTCTTTGCCGTGTCTTAACTGTAGTAGATAAGGGATAATCTAATTACACAGATAGTTTGTTGCAATTACATATCATCTGTAATGCACAGGCACGATATGCAGTAGTATATGAGCAATACTCATATACGATCATTCAGAATAGTTTTACACACGAAGAGCACGATGTCTGAAGTAAAAAATCTGTATTTTTCTGTTAGTCATTAATTTTACGCCAGCATTTGAGTAATTTTTTCTGAGCAAGTTTTAAATGAGTTAATCCAAATGCTAACAGCAATACTTCGATGTTTTAGACAAATTAGAACTGTTAAATATACGTTTAAAATGGAAAAATATTAGAAGTGAAGCATTGACTTTTGGATTATAAGGTTGAAATATACCAGGTCATCAATTATACTTGATTAGTCAAATAAGTATTGTGTGGTGAAGATTTTATAATTGTATTATTTTAGGACATCGCCTAGATGCACCGCTGCAGTGATTCTATTAAATTAAAATTTCCCGAAATTGAAATTCATATGAACATAAACTTGTTCACTTATAACGCTGTTATATTCAGTTCATAAAGATAGGTTATAAGAAAAATTATTATAATTTCAGAATGATTAATTCTGATTATATTTCATATTAAAAAGAAGCGAAGCTATATCATGTCAACATCATTTTTATTCCATCAACAAGCAACTAGTGTTGCCAATTCTTTAAGAACAAACTTGTGAAAACAAAGATAATAATACACAAATTTAGCTGCTACACACTTATGTCATAAGAGTGTACATTGTAATGATTATATAAAGAAGGAATGTAATAAAGTAGGAATATAAAAAAACAGCTAATTTCGATATCCATACATCGATTCAAACATTAACAATTACTTTTGATATTCAATACATATTTAACTTTAGATACATATTTATGTTCATGAATTGTTAATACATAAAGTATAATGTAGTACAAATTATTGAAATTTTTTTAGTATATTTAAATGTTGCTTTGCTAATTTAAAAAATACCCAATTTTTTAATATTAAATTTGTTTATTTATTCATATGTTTTCTTTGATTGGAGGTGGATATAAAAATGTAAGTAAATATCCACATGCATTGTATGCTCATATATACCTGTGAGACCAGGATTTTTTTTGTAGAACTTTAAATAAAATACTATAACATGACTTGTACAAAGTTATAAGCAAAATCGAATTGAATTTCATATGCAGAATCGAACATAAGGAAAATACTTAGCATAACCAATACTCCATTCTATTAGTACCGATACTTTTTTTATACATGATAAAAAATCAAAAATAAATAAATAAATAAAATAAAAAAATAAAAAAAAATGTCATGATGTTTTAATACCAAAATCTATATAATCTGCTAAACGATTTTGAAGTAAAGACAGAAAAGCTGAATATTTCATAGACAATCTGACAAATTTAATGCAACCACAGAAATTTTTTGTTTAATTTAGTTAAAATCAGAATTTGTCTAGTTTCTTTTCTTTATTCGATGTTTATTAGACAGAAATAAAAAATATTTTTTTAAATATATGTGTTGTGAAGTTTCGGAAAAGAAACAGGAAGGAGAAAAAAAAAATAATTCAATTAAAAATTTTATGAAAATAATAGAAATAAAAAAAGAATGTCAAAGTACATACACAAAAAGAAAATAAAACCTTAGATCGTAAATTTCAAGCTATCAAGTTATTAACATAAAAATCAGTGTTCTGCAATAGTATTTTTAATAGTTAGCTTGGAAAAGTCCCCAAAAGAGTCTCAAAGCATTAAAGGTTTTAATGAATTAAAATTTGCTCTAAGATGAGCAGCATATCCTAATAAGTATATCTGTAAGAATATATCTGTAATAAATCTATAATTTAGTATCCTGCAGAGCACCAAAATAGGCTCAAGCTCATATTCATTCAAACACATTCTCACACATATAATTGTAAAAAAAATCGACAGACAACTGTTTAATGCTTCTTTTTATAATAAGTTTATTTTTTTTATTATTTAAAAACACTTTGAATGGGGGAGCATCTGTTTTTCCGAGAACCACCTTTTTTATTTTTACTGGTTGGTGATTTCATCAGTCACACTTGTTGGAATATCGGTTGGCATATCAGTTTTGACTTCGGGAATATCGGTTTGCATATCAGTTGGGATTTCAGGAATATCGGTAGGAATATCAGTTGTGATTTTGGGAATATCGGTTGTCATCATAGTAGGCATGGTAGGCATCGTCATAGTCATGGTGGTTCTTGTAGTCTCAGATCTATCTTGACAGGTTCGGATGACAGATCCCTGTCTTCTAGGCTGTGACAAAGTAAAGAGGAAACGAATTTAGAGAATACGAAAATCTTGTCGAAACCGTAGCAAGCTAAGCTTGATTTGCCTTCGTTTATAAACATCTTCAAAACAATTTTATTAATTACAAGATAAAAGATACATTATAGATGCCTTTGATATTGATATAATACATGTGGGAGTTGAACCAACTCTGTCAAAAAAATTTTACTCTTCAGATAGCGAGGATTTTAGTGGAGAGGTGTTTAGGTGTTTTTTTAAAATATTTACGGGTTTGGTTTCAAAACTAATATTATAAAAGATTAAAAGGAAATCTGCTATGCATATCAATGTATCATGTCAGAACAAGATTTCTCGAACAGCCAAGCACCATGTGCTCATGCGAGATAAATTATTTTTTATTCATTTTTATCGTTTCATCGAATGAGTCACTTTTGTATTGCAAACGATCAAAAAAGAACTTTGTCTTACATTTATTGTTTAAAAAAACCTCACCTTTCATATTTATTTCATTTCATATAATCACGAGCTCAAAATGACATTTTTCTAAGTTTTATTTATCGTAATCGTTAACTTATTTTTTAAAATCAGAGCTTTAGTAAATGGGATGACATCACGTTATTAAAAGCTGATTTTTTTAGATGCTCTTGCAGATAATAAAATTTCAATTTTTCGCTTATGGATTTTTGTTGATGCCAAAAACCTCATGCTGTCCCGACATGGTAAAAAAGGATAAAGAAATTTCTTATAAAATAAAAGAGTTTATTTAGAGTTAATGGGAAGAGTTTTGAAGGGTGAGTATTTGCAGGGAAATAGAAAATGGATTAAAACATTATGATATGAAAGAAATAGAACATCAGATAATTGCCTCTAGGAGGACGTTAGAAATTTTAAAAAAAGTACATTATGCGACAGAAACAATTTATCTCGTAGTTAGAAGGTTGGAAGACACTAAAGTGCAAAACGACTTTATCGAAGGGAGATTAGTAGGCCTCTCCCTGAATATTAATTGTGTAGGTGTTACGAAAGCTCGACAGATGGCGTTGATCTGGAATGCTGTATTAATTAAAAATATCGTCCTCTGGGAAAATGATCTCACTTTTTACAATTCTCGCTTTGAATCACGTCCCACAAAGGGACAACAGAATCAAATGATGGCAAAAAAAAGTTCCGTGGGATATTCTATATGTGTATATATCATAACTAGGTATTTACGTATTATACCATCAACCTTTATCGCCAAATTGGCAGGCGTCGCCAATGAGTTACTAAACTGCCAACAATAGCAAGAAACCACCATTATTTTAAAAATTGTTCAAACCTTAACTGTTGTCCACCATTTTGTTGATTTCGTGGGATCAACAAATTGTTCGTTGTTGATTTCGTTTCGCTTCGAGGATTAATCGCCAAATTTGAATCTATCGCCAATGAGTTACTTAACCGTTGGCGCCGACGTCTAATATGTAAGTACTCATAAATACAATAGCTCAGTCAAAGTAAAAACTGAGAATAAAATAATCGCAGCAAAAACTGTAAAAAAATTAATCTAGGTTTAACGGAGAAATTTTTTTACTGTGTATTTAATATAGAAAAAAAATATAGCGATCGTCAAGAACTTCCAACTCAAAATCTAGATGAATCTCTGAGTTCGGAAAATATGTCTGTGAGAAAGATTGCTCAAAAACAATTTCGATTAGAGCCGTTATCTTTTCTTCGGCTTATTATCACGTCAGAACATGATGTTATTTTGGGAATGAGAGTCAACAAAATTCCGCAGGCGAAAAATTGAAATTTTATTATATGCACGAGCACCTCAAAAAATCAGCTTTTAATATCGCGTTGCCATCCCATTTGCTAAAGCTCTGTTTAAAAAAAATAAGTTAACCACTACAGAAAACAAAACCTAGAAAAAATGTCACTCTGAGCGCGTGATTTTATGAAGTGAAATAAATAAGAAATGGGATAATTTTTAAAACAATAAATGCGAGACAAAGTTTTTTTGGATAGTTGGCAATACTAAAGTGACTCATTCAATGAAACGATTAAAATGAATAAAAATATAAATTATCTTGCACGAGCACGTGGTCCTTGATAGTTCAAGAAATGATATTCTGACATCATATATGGAAATATGCATAAAAGATTTCATTTTAATCTTTTCTTTAACTTCTTAGATTATAAATCGTCAGATGATTTTTCTTTACAATATGCATAAAAGAATGTTGTGTTTCAGAATAAAAACGGTGTTCTTAATATTGTAACTGATTTAAGAAATAAGCGATTTAGAATTGAAATTTTTTAGAATTGCTAGTGCAATTTTCATGGCTCATTCGTCATATGAATATGAATAAATGATATCGTTACGAATAATACTTCCACATTAGCTATACAAAGATGCAGACATTACGGTATATGAAAACGCGTATTAAATATTCGCAGCACAAGCTACTAATTCACAACGAAATTCACAGCAAAATTCACAGCAAAACTAACAGCAAAGCTTTTGAATGCACATCAATGAGAGTAAAGACGCTCTCTCAAGCTAAGTCAACCAAACGTAGCTCGTTTTCCGAACTGAACTAACTCTCATCCTTAAACCACGCCTTTTAAATAGAGTCCAACTAAAGTGGGCGGGACAAACGTAGATACAGCCCCTTCTTTCTAGGCAAGTCTGGAAATTCGTCGAATATTCTCTAAGAACAAATCTTTATTTCTTAGTTTCTACTATACAATTCAGAGTGCAGTAAAAACCGTTAGCGGCCTCGTTACGTCTCCAACACACCTATATCGCCAAATTAGTCAAATATGGCGGTCTTCTGTTGTAAATCTCTTTAAAACGGTCTTTTCTCGCCAAAGCATGATTCCATAACAATTAATTTTATAAGATTAAACTATTTACAAATATTTATACAAAGATGCGTACATATAAACAATATTTAAATCTAATGTACACAAATTTCTTAACAATTTATTTGCATCATGTTTAAATTAAAAGATGTCAGAACTCTTTTTGGCAAATTGGGATAAAAAACTTACCTTGCATTCCTGCTCTGGATTGCATTTCCACAGGCCATCATTGCAGAGAGTTCCTAGGTTACCAGAAAAATGCAGAGAAAAAAATTAATGAAATGAACGTGATTCAAGCAGTTTTCCGAAATAATTGTTCCGATTTATCAAATACTAAGCGCGAATTCTACATGTAAATTGTGTTTCAGAAAAGAAAATTAACACTTAACGCTCAGATATAACACACACACACACACACACACACACACACACACACACACACACACACACACACACACACACACACACACACAGT
>JAOUZG010042819.1:0-19529 GCA_026289955.1 Argiope argentata
GAGAAAATACATGTCCAGTTTATTCAGTTGATTTTAAAATGTAAAATGCATCATAAAAAATTAACTAGCACATAAAAAGATTTTTGTACATCACTTTGCTTAAACTTCACAAGAAAGAATCACACATGGTGATTAGTGAAAATAATAAACATTTCTGAAGATGAAACATAATAAGACAATATTTTAGAAGGCCCCGACAGTTAATTTAGTCTTGATTAGAAAGATGTAATGGGAGCCCATAATTAGGTACCAAAAAGATAAGATATGTAATAAAAATTAACTTCAGAGTAAAAAAAGGGTATAACAATTCCAGCATACATATTTACTATCATGAGTATCCACGAAAATAAAACGCATTCAATGGGTTTTCGCCATAAATAAAAATAACTAAGAAGACTTTTTTTCCCCATACTCATCTATTATCCTGAATTCATAAACAAGCCCTTAATGAAACTCAGCGTAGGAATCGCCACACTCATGTCAACCTCTTAGCAGTCCAATCACATCAAAGCTCACATTAGCTCACTGATGCTTCTATAAGCTGCACTGTGATTGTACTCATTTTAGGTTACCCTGGTCCATGCGATTTCTAGATTGTGTTTCGTTCCAAACTAAGAGCCGTGTTTCTGGAGCATACGCCGGTGAATGAACACAAAAATGTGATGCGCCCGAATTATTTTGACGATCCGTTATATTTTGGGAATCAGTGTTTAGTCGAACAAATTATAAGATGGCAATACCGAAGAGTCAATTTCTGCACACGCCGGAGAACACACCTTCATTTCTTCCAAACTACAAGAAATTAAAAAGATGTGATCTAAAAATTTGTATTTCTGTAGTAACTGATTCTGCATAGTAGTAACTTTCTTTATAGACTGTTTATCATCGATCCTCCGAAGTGAAGACTTTTTCTTTTAGAGTTGAATTTGATTTGTTTATTTCTACCGTCTCAATCTTCAAGAAGAATGCGAATTAGTTTTGTTAAAAAGTTAAAATTATTTTAGAAGTTTGTCTTCACAGAAATTTATTTGAAGTGCGATATTAAATTATTTAGAAGTGTGTTAAGAAGCATATTTTCTTCCTTTATTTTAATATCAAAATACAATTAATATTCGAGAATAAAATGTGTTTATCCCAATTAGATCGAAAAACTAGTGATATATATTTTAACTCAACTGTAGGTAACAAGACTATGGACAATCAGTTTTATTCAAATGTAGAGAAAGAGATAACATAATGACAAAAAAAGTTATTTACTTTTCAAACCTTTTTAACTCCATGATTAAGTTGAACTGAAATTCAGAATGTATATTTATTCATAATATTTTTATGTTCATCGTCTGTGACTGCAGACCAGTAGAACAAGTGGTTGAGATTTATATACCTCGGTAGAACTTTACTGTACGGTCACCCTTGGCGACTTTTTCAAAATCCCGCCAAAAGTCGCCATTCTGGCGACTTCGAAGCGAGAACCAATGAAAACAGAGCATAGAAAATGGCTGAAAAGTTTCGGAGGGGAATAACGAACTTCTGGATTGTAACAAAATAAAAGTGCAAAGCTTTTATGGGTTATGTTAGGAAATAAGAAATGTAAGGCATATTAGCATCAAAAAATTAGAACACTCCTTTTAACATCATGTTCCTCTCCTTTCACCTTAGATTTACACCTCCATTCATAACCATCACTAACATCTTTCCTTGCAACCAATTTCATATCTTTATTACATTTCGGACATTCATACCTATTCGCAATCAACCCCGCTTTCATACAAAAATCAAACGTCTCTTTCCTCTCATCCAATCCATACAAATACCTTAAATTCACATGCTCATCATACCACATAACATCATTCTCCCCATGCAGCCATCACAATAAAATTCAAAGAACGTGGGAGCTAAGACAAAATCAACTTCACCATATATCACCGAAGTTCGAAATGGGGAAATTCCAATTTTCGGCAGGTTGCCAAAAAAATTATTTATCGCCAAGGTTGCCAAAAAAATTCATTTATCGCCAACTTTTGAAAAAGTCGCCAAGGGTGACCGTACAGTAAAGCTGAGCCTATACCTCTTTGTCCTCTCCACTTTCCTTTCTTGGTTGCAGAACACAGGTAATAAATGCAAATGCCATTTTTATAGACCTTTTGATGTTGGAACTTCCTTGCATTAATTATGAACATAAACTTATGCTCCTATGCAAAGATTTTTTTTTTTTGCCATTATGTGTGTTTTCTTAATTGAAAGATTTCATTGGTGGTTTTAGAATACCCTGAAGATGTTTTTGTTGCCTGTGTTGAATTTGTTGTTAACCATGTCAGTCTTATTAAAACAGTTACTCAAATATGCTAAGAGGTTATTTTGGTTGACATGAATGCTTCAACTCTTTTACTTGCATATATTATTTGAGTATCGATAAAGCTTGATTGAATTTTGGAACTGAAGATAAACATGATATAATGTTCAATAATTGCACTATAAAAGATTTACAATTTTGATCTGCATTTTGATTAATTGATAACAGCAAAAATGAAAGTTGGCTCTGTTCTCATTTGTGTTTCCGAAGAAACATATTGTGTATACATATTGTAAAATATGGAAGGATGGTCGAATTGATTACTTTTTAAAAATATTAAAACTATATGAACAGTATAATGTTTAGTGATAGTCAATATATTTAGATGCAAGTTTAATATTCTGTCTGATAATTTAAAGCAACAACATATTGCATTTTTTCATGTTCAGTGATTCATAGATATCTATATAGATTTATGAGTTAAATTATATTATTACTGTGCCAATTATCTTACTTTAGTTCCAAGACATAGGCAGTGCGTACAGGCTTATTTTCTCATTAGCTCACATTTGATGTAATATTTTATCTATAGACTTAAATTTTCAGGCCTTATAAGGACATTGCCTGTGTAGAAATGTAAACTGAATGTACTGCATTTCTTTTTAAAAACTTCTTAATGGTTTGATTGATGGAAATATTTTGTGCACCGAACAATCAAATATTAGAACTGCTTCATGAGGATTTCTAATATATTGAAGAGGTTTAAAATAATTATAACTAAGAATGAATTTTTTAACATAAGTAAAATTATTTCATGATTCTAAGTTTCAATTTCCAATTGTCAACATATTTCATGGCATATTCTCTTCTCCAACTTGTGTTTTTCTGTTTTCTGCCATTGATTGTTCACATTTCAATAAAATATTTATCTAAATTTTTTGTAAATAGTAATCTTTAAAATTTTCTATTATATAGTTCTTAAAATTGAAAAAAGGTGAGCATAGGACAATTTTTTTGAATTTGTTTTATTGGGGGATGTATATAGTTTGGTGGATGTATATGTATATAGTTCCCAAATGAGGATATTTGTGTTTACAAAGAACTTTTTGAAGGTTTAATTATTGAAGACACTTTTTGCTTTTCATTTTTTATTTCTTTTATTGTTTAATCTTATTTTGGAATAAACTGAATTTGAATGTAGCTGCTTTCAGACAATTAGTTTTTTTTTGTAATTATCAAATTCTTATTTTGTTTCTGTAATTTAGCTTCCAAATTTGAACAGTTGTGAGAAAAGCACACGTAAAAAAATAATTTAAAAAAAAATTTTTTTTTTGTTAATATGAATGTTTTAAATTATGTGTCTATAATATAGTTCCTAAATTTAAAAAATTGTGAGGAAAGCACATTTTTTTAAAATGTGTTTTGCTGGTGGATGCCTATAGTTCCTAAATGAGAAGTTATTTGTGTTAACATAGAACTTTTCTAAGGTTGAATTTTTGAATGTACTTTTTGTCTTACATTATTTTTCTTTCATTGTTTTATCTTATTTTGGAATGAATCAAATCGGAATATATCTGTTGCTAGACTGAAGTGCTTTAGTTGATTGCAAGTGAGCTAAGCAAACTTGGATTGTGAAGCGATCCTGGAGGAACTGCATTAGCACTTCCTGGGGATTGGCAAGCATAAATGAGCAGGAGTCAGAGCCCCCTAATTGCATCATAAAATGTATACATAAATTTTAAAATCTTGGATATTTCCGTTATTGTAAAATGTTGCATAATGTTGATTGTGAGGTTATTGAAGTTATTCATATAATTGCAAGTGTTTGGGTTGGGGCAGATTGAATAAGCAAGATTCCTTTGGACAGTTGATATATATATTTATAGTATAAAAATCGAAACTTAATAATTGTAGAGTAATTGTTCGTTTCTTTTTTTTTTTTAATTTGGAACTGAACACATGAAATATTGAAATTGTTAATTTCCATGAAAATAGAAATGTTGAATAAGTTATGTTTTGTATATGAGCATTCCTCTTCATTTACAAAACTGTCGAATGGGAAGTGGTCTGGTATGAAATTTGTTATAAGTGTTAAACATTATTATAAATTATTACTCATTTGGTTTAATTAACATTTCATGTCTTTTTTGTAGTATACTGAATATTTCCTGCTTTTAAAGCAAGACTGAAATCTTCTAAGTGATAAAGTCAAAATTTCCATCCAGACTGGGAATCATACTCAATTTTGACATGTTTAAATTTTATAATACTAAGTATTTAATTGGGTATAATTTATTTAATAATAACATTCTATTGTATTAATTTTTTTTGAGAAAGAGAAGTAACTATTAAATAACCTGTAATTGTTAAAGAGAAAAAAATATTTCATGTAAAATAGTTTCAAGAAAATTCAATTTTCTGAATCTCTTCATAATTTTTGTTACTAAAGAAATTAATGGGTTTTCAGTGGAACTAGTTTGGACTTGTATCATACTCAGAATTATTTAGGCTTTCACCTTTTATTAAAAGAATACTGTACCTAGTATGCATCTTGCTACTTGTGGATATTTATGGTTTCTTGTTTGCTTTGCGATTTTCAGATTATGTCACGATCTTTGAGGTCATCATACATACACGATACAACAATCTTGATTTTATTTACTGGATTGTAACAACTAGGGCTATATCCTTAAGTACAATTTCTTTTTATTTCTCGAAATTATATTTTTCTTTGCTCACTGTTTCTTTTGTGCCTTGTTTTCAAAATTTTATCCATCTTTTGCTTTTCTTTATTTTATTTAAATTCTTATGGTTTTGATGAAGAAATAATGGAGCAGCTCTCGTATACAGCCTATTGGCGCCACTTTTGTTTCGCCAAGAAGCACGATCTCCGATAACAAAACCTTTGCGGTGTTTCGTGACGTCACAACGAGCGGTGACACTTCATTCTCCCAACGTTGAGTCTCTGTGCACCAGAGGCAGATAGAATTACTTTTCTCTTATTCATATCGTTTCTTATAGATCCATACAAAGCAATTTAATACACATATATTGTAGAGTCCATTAGTGCAACCGCTTTCCACATCACCATTGAGGCACGGCGCCTGGTATGCATTACCTTTATTGCATAGGGTGCGGGGTCCCAGTAGGTGTATCTCCCCTAGATTTAAAACTATTTATCTTGCAAAAAAAAAGTAAGTGAAAAAAATTGACGAATTTCAAGACAATTCTATGGAAAAATGGTTTTATTACTATGCTGCGCGTCAAATCCTGGAAAGCAATATTTTATAAATCATTATTCCATTCTATTCACACTTTAATATGCTTTCTAAAAAACTAACAGTTTTCTTAAGCTTCAAATTCTATATATATATTTCTGTAGCTTGCAGAGCATCTTATATTTTTAAAAATTCAAAACAAGACTCCAAGCGTTTCCGAATTCCATCGCTACTTTTTATTATCCTTTCACTAAAACAGTATATACAAGAATTAATTGAAATGCACTTAACAAAATATATTTACAAAAAAAAATCGTTTTCTTATAACTTTTAATAATGTTTTAATTAAATAAAAATCGTTTGCTTTAACTTTAATAATGTTTTAATTAAATTAAAATCGTTTGCTTTAACTTTAATAATATAATACTTCAAAAAAATCCAATTTGATGACAATTTAAGAAAAGCATAAAATAACAGATAAAACAGAAAAAGAAAATAAAAACAGATAGAATAAATATTACTACATAATAGATGTCCGTTGACAAATTTATATTATGACATTTACCGAACACTCCCACCTTTGATTATTCGTAAATAATCAAACAGAAAATAAGGTAAATAAGCATTGGATACAAAGTAATTTGCATTGTTCAAGTCCTCAAAAATCTTGAAGGCACTTTTATAGTTCTACCTCTTCTTGTTGTAAGAGGGTTTTCCCTAAGATGGCTTTCTTCTTCTGCACATTTTATCTCCAGGGGATAAATCCGACGAACAGGACGTACAATCTCACCACTTGATGTTTTCAATCGCACAACTCTGACATTTTTATCCTTACCTGGATAAACCTCAAGAACTTTAGCCATTGGCCACATTAATCTTTTCTTTGAATCATCTTCTATTAAGACGATTTCTCCAGGTTTTACTTCGTAATAATTATTTTTATTCCGTGGTTGTAATAATATGCCTAGATATTCACGACGAAATCTTTTTCTTAAGTGTTGTTTAAGATTTAGTCGATATTTCCAACGCCTATTAACATTGGTAGTGTCCAGTTCATCTAAATCGGGCACTCCCACCGTCGGAATATCTTGTATGAACATTGACGGAGTGAGAGGAATGAGGTCATTGGAATCTTCTGATAAGTACGTCAGAGGTCTGGAGTTAATGACCGCCTCACAATCACATAAAATGGTAACCAGCTCCTCATAGTGTAAGCAGGTATTCCCTAAGACACGTCTAAGAAGTATTTTCACCATTTGTACAATCCGTTCCCAAAATCCACCCCACCAAGGTGCGGAGGGTGGTATGAATTTCCATGTTATCTTTTGGATAGAAGTTTCTCTTTCAATCGCTTCCCAATCTAGTTTTCGCATCAAATTTTCAGCGCCTACGAAGTTAGTGCCATTATCACTGTAAATAATCTTTGGTCTACCTCGTCTGGCTATGAACCGCCGAAGGCAATGGAGAAAGGATCTAGTATCAAGTGACAGAGTCAGTTCGAGATGTATTGCACGATACACAGCACATGTGAAAAGAACTATCCAACATTTTCCACCTCCCTTAAGAGTAAGTGGTCCGGCCAAATCTACGCCGCTCACTTCAAACGCAGCTGATTCTTCTACTCTATCCTGAGGCAAACCGATAGGTTGGGTTTGTATATTCTTGGAATTATATCTCTTGCATCTTAAGCATTTGTTTATTTCTCTACGAACAGTTCTTCTTCCATTTATAACCCAGAAATTTTCTCGCAATTTCGATAATAGAATCTGCACTCCAGCATGAGAGTTTTCCATATGAACCTTTCTGACAAGAAGCTCTACTAACCTATGTTTTTCAGGAAGAGGAATGGGGTATCTAAAATTTCGTAAGTCGTCCTTCTCAGTTAATTTTGTTTTAATCCTTAAAATGCTCTCCTCATCTCTAAAAACATTGAGGGTCTTCAAACTTCTGATTCTTCTGTGAAAGACTCTTCTTGAATCATCCTAATAATCCTTTTTTCTGCCTCATTTATTTCAAGTGTAGTCAAATATCCCTCTTTTCTGCATTCCTTTCCGATCTTAGAATTATGTTCAAATCTTAAAATCCAACTCAAAACTTTAATGATTTTGGCGTAGGAGAGTTGTTTACAAGACTAATCGATTTGCTACATTTTTCTACAGAGACAATGTCTTCATTAATATAGTAATTCGATTCTGGCCACAAATCCTCACGTAAGAGTAACCACTTTGGTCCCTCCCACCATTTAGAACTCAAAAGTTTCAAAACAGAGCATCCTCGAGAGGGCGAATCGGCGGGGTTTAGTGGTCCCGGAACATGTCTCCAGTCCTCTACATTTGACAGCTTCCGAATTTCATTCACTCGATTCCGGACAAAAACGCTCCAAGGTTCATCTCGTCTGATCCATTGAAGAGCTGTGCTAGAATCTGTCCAAAACTATGTTTTCACATTTACAATATTTAAGCTCTCTTTTACAAATTTTGAGAGCCTTGCACCAATGCAACAGGCAAGCAGTTCCAGTCTTGGTATAGTAATGGATTTTAATGGAGCTATTCTATATTTAGCAGCTAGTAATTGTACAGAGGTTTCATGGGCTGATTGGCATCGGATGAAAACAACTGCTGCATATGAAGTGGTGCTAGCACCGCAAAATACGTGGAAACTAACGGAAGAAACATTGTTGATAAAAATTTTCCTCGGAATTTTTACAAGATGTAACATTTTTATATCTTCTATCCATTTCAGAAAATTTTCCTTCATGTACGGTGATACTTCAGAGTCCCAGCTCTTCTTCGACCTCCAACTCTCTTGCAATAATATTTTAGGTCGCAAAGAAACTGGACAAGTGAAACCAATTGGATCAAAAACTCTATTGGCAAAAGATAAAATCACACGTCGAGTAACTGTACCGGGAGGCATTTCCAGTAAAGAATTATCACAGAAAAGCACATCTTCTGATTTTTCCCACAAAAGTCCTAAAACAGGAGTTGGGTTTGGATCTTTTAATGAAACTGCATCTTCTGTGAATTCCCAACCTCTAAGGTCAAACTTGGCTTGTGCCATCAGTTTTGTTGAGTCTTCAATAAAGCGCTGCAGCTCCTGCTCTGAATCTACTGATGTCAAACAATTGTCGACATAAAATGAGTTCTTTAACTTCAGAGCAGTATCATGGTAAGGAGAAGATAGATATTGATCCAAATGATGGTGAATGACAGCACTCAACAGAAAGGGACTGCAATTCAGGCCAAACACTACTCTGGCATGCTGATACACTTTAGTCGCATCTCTGTTCTCATCCTTCCACCACAGAAATTTTAAGTATTTTCTGTCTTCCTTAGCGACTGATATCTGTAGAAACGCCTTTTTGATGTCAGAAACAACACCAAAAGTTTTCTCCCGAAATTTCATGAGTAATGAAGGTATTGTCTATAAAATTTGGACCCTTCATCAAACAGTCATTCAAAGTAAGATTTCCTCTTGACTTGCATGAAGCGTCAAAAACTGGCCGCACTTTGGTGGTGGAATCATTCTTAAACACTCCTCGATGAGGTAGGTAGTGACCAGGACCCTCACAAGAATCTTCTATAATATCTTCTTTCTTCCACTCTTCAAAGACAGCATCATAACATTCGAATTGATTGCTCTTTAATAACTTCATGCTAGTAGAAACGAGTCTTTTCCCAGCGATTTCTCTATTTGAAGGTAATTCCTCTTGACTGCGCATCCAGGGAAGCTTAACCTCATATCTTCCGTTCTCGTCAATTTTTACATTTCTGGAAAAATAATCTAAAGCTTTATGTTCTAAATCTTTAGATTTATCAGTCTCACATGGGTCCATTATACCTATAGTTTCTAGTCTCCACAGGTCTGAAATGTCATTACTTTGCATAAAAAGAGATATAGAGAAGTTTTTGTTGAAACCCACTTTTGGTTTTCCCATTACACTCCAACCCAAATAAGTTTCAAAAGCAATCAAACCAGATGACAATGGACATATATTTCCTGTGAAGAGATTTCCAGCATAATCAGCTCCTATCAACAATTCTATAGGCATCGAGCTTTTACCGACATCAGTGAATTGGATATCTTTATTCTGTAGCTCCTTGACCCATGGGCCCTTTTGTATACTAGGAATATAACCACAAATTATATCCTGATCCAAAACTTGAATATTACAAGAATAATTTCTCTTCAAATTACTCACAGCCAGTTCATAACAATTGTGTTTCTTCTTGGAGCTAGCGCCGCCAAATACTACATGCGTTAAATTTTGACTTCGTTCTGCGGTTAATTTCATTTCATTAACAGTTGACTTCAAAATGTATGATCTCTGCGATCCTGTATCAAATAATGCTCTTACCACTTTGTTTCTTCCACCCGTCTCAATTAATACTAAAAGGGTTTGTAAAAGAATTTCCGGTTCACTTTGATTTGATAAAACTATATTTCCATCAGTGCTGGGAGATTCTGCGGCATTAGGTTTGGTGTTATTGACCTTTCCAGGACACATAATTGTCCAATGTCTTCCCTGACAAAGCATACATTGAACACTAGATTTGCATTTTCTGGAAACATGTCCGACCTTTAAACAAGTAAAACATGCCTTATTCTTCTTTAAAATACCTTGTTTTTCATCAAAAGACATTTTTTGAGCCTTAAAACAATCTTGTGAATTGTGGACTTTTCCACAAAATAAACAAGACTTCAGAGATTTGGCTTCATAAACCAAATCATTAGCCGTCGGAACAGTTTCGACTTCTCGATATTTTTTACTTTGCTTCCGAGTTTCTGTGGAATTGAAGCCTGATTTTGCCATCAAAATCCTCTCTTCCCCTTCCACTTCCGTTCGGAGAAATAATAGCAATTGCGACAATTTATCGCCGTAAGAATCGGTATTGTCTACTGTAATTTTCACTGGATTTCGTAACCAAACTCTCAATAAATTTTCAGGAATGCACGATTCCACTAGCGGGAAAAGCATACCTGCATATTTTTCAGTAGTTACACCAATAGACTCCAGTGACCTTAAATATGATTCCAATTTGTCATAAAGTTGCATTATATTAAATTTCGAATTCATATTAACAGCATTTTTTACAACCAATGAAAGTAGTTCTCTAACATAATATTCAACAAGAAGTTCTTCACGGCCAAATCTAGCCTTCAGGCTATCAATAACTTTTGCATAATTTTTTGCAGTTGGCGGATAACTATCAACTATTTCCCGCGCTCTACTGCCTATTATAGTACTCTGTATCAGATATTGAAATTTCACTTCATCACCGATGGTAACGTCCTCGTGAATTCTTCCAAATTGACTCCAAAAGCTAAGCCAATCTTTCACTTCACCGCCAAACTTAATTAATTCAATTTCGGGAAGTTTTAATTTAGCTTTCGCCACATTAACTGACTCCGGCACTTCGGATATAGAAGAAAGTTTTTCTAAACAAGTTTTTACAAGAATCCGTGCAGCATCTAATTTTTCACGATATTCTTCTATTTTTTCATACTCTACTTCATATTCTTCAGATTCAGTCCCTACTAATGCTTTACATACAATTTCGTCAAATTCTGCCAAATTAGTAGCAACTCTTTCTAAAGAACAAAGTTTTATTTCAATATCATCCTTATTTAAATTTTCTTCTTTCAACGCCGTTATTAACGCATTATAACGCTTCGTAAAATTAGCCCTTATTGGACTACGCCGTTTAATTAGATCTTCCATAATAGAAACGAAAGTACTGGAAATCGAAAGATTAATTTACTGACCTTTTTCTTCAATCACGTCCGGTTGGCACCACAATTTAATATGCTTTCTAAAAAACTAACCGTTTTCTTAAGCTTCAAATTCTATATATATATTTCTGTAGCTTGCAGAGCATCTTATATTTTTAAAAATTCAAAACAAGACTCCAAGCGTTTCCGAATTCCATCGCTTTCTTTTTATTATCCTTTCACTAAAACAGTATATACAAGAATTAATTGAAATGCACTTAACAAAATATATTTACAAAAAAAAAATCGTTTTCGTATAACTTTTAATAATGTTTTAATTAAATAAAAATCGTTTGCTTTAACTTTAATAATGTTTTAATTAAATTAAAATCGTTTGCTTTAACTTTAATAATATAATACTTCAAAAAAAATCCAATTTGATGACAATTTAAGAAAAGCATAAAATAACAGATAAAACAGAAAAAGAAAATAAAAACAGATAGAATAAATATTACTACATAATAAATGTCCGTTGACAAATTTATATTATGACATTTACCGATCACACACTTCGAAAAACATCAAATAAATCTTTGAAACATTAGTAGATCTTTCTTATTTAACTATATACTTATCATTACTGCTTTACGAAATTCAAGTTTTCTCTTATTTCCTATTTTAGAAGAGCTTTTCGTTTAATTATTCAATCATGCATTGACTTCAGACCAAATTTCCAGTCTATAAACCAGTCTATCAGGATCACTTAAAATTATTTGATTATATTTGTTATTGTCCTTTTCCTCGTTATTTTCAGATTCGGTCATATTTATATAAACATACAGCTCTTCAATAAATTTCAGGTTCTACTCTTTCATTATAAGATTATGCAGTTTTTGTGTTGCCTTTTACTTCAGTTGGAGCTGCAATTGTAATTTCTGAAGTTGATGCAATATCATTACCATAAGTCCTTCATAGATAAGAAAACAGATTTAGTTGAAATTTAGCTTTTAAACCTTTTCCTTTTCTGCTAACTTTACTCAATTTGTCAATTTTTCTTTTCTTTACAGTTTTGGAAGAGCTTTTCAAACTGTCATTAATTTCATTTAATTTTTTCATTTTGTTTTCACAATAATTATTCAATATTCATTTAGTTTTTTTACAATAATTATTCAATAACGAATTTACAGCTGACCAAATTATCATTCTATAAACATTTTCTGGTTTATGTCCTGAAATGCATTCGCCATAATCATGTATTTGTTCCTCATCACTAAACGATTGAAAATTATTTCTGCTGCTAAATATTTTTGATTGGAAAATTTCAAAAATTCTTTTTCGTGTATGGTACATAGTTTCTGAATTATAATGTAAGAGTAGAGAGAAAAGGAGAGTTCTGGCCCAAAATGACCTTTGACCCCGGCTGAAATGGATGATAGCGAAACGCCTTCCTTGCAACTCACCCCCTCCCCCTTTAAAGACAGATAAGGCTTATCTCTCTTTTCGGACTTTGATGATTTTTTGGATTTTTGGGACTTTGAGAATTTATATCAAAGTGTGGTGGGATGTAGATTATTTAGTGTCCGTGCACGGTAGCAACGAGACGAATGTTGTTAGAAACATTTCCTTTAATAATCATACTCACACACTAATATTTACAAACACACAAAGACAACATGTAACACAAAGACGAGGACAATACTTAAAACAAAAACATTCCAGTGCACAGCTGCACAGGACGGAGTCACATCTCTCACTGGTACAAGCGCAAAGCATTATGGGATGGCGCGCGTGATGACGTAATCACGCACTGCCATCTAGTAACCAAAAGGGAAGTTAACTAATATCCAAAAGAGAAGGCGAGAATAATGCAACTGCTACATCCTCCCCCTACACCGCCTCAAACCGTCCCGGCGAGGTGGTGTGATATTGGATACTTTGGCACTTTTGTCAGGATTGCTATTAACATTTGAAGGTTGTTTGAGAGGTCGAGTTGGAATTTGTCTGGGAGGTCCAGTTTGAGTTTGTTTGGGAGGTCGACCTCTTTTCTTTAAAGGCATCACAGGAGATTGATTCTGTGTTGCATTTCTAAAAGGTGTAAGAGCTGATGCATGGTATACACCTAAAGGTTCATCAGGTTTGTCGCAACTAGCTATTACGAAGGATGAGGGTGATTTCTGGGATAGAATAATATAAGGTCCATCTTTCCTTGGCATAAACTTGGCAGTTCTACTTTGGTTCGCTTTACTTAACGGGTGAAGCTTTACCCAAACTAAATCATCAGGTTTATAGTTAGGGCTCGGTTTACGTGATGTATCAGCATATGTCTTTCGACAATCTTGACTTTTCTCAATATTTTCTTTAATTTGAGACATGTTTCTCTCAAAACGTTTTAAGTAAGGTGTGAACTCTGGAACAAAATTATCATTATGAATGACAGACCGTAGATCAGTTGTAACATCATCTAAAGTTCTTAATTCTCGGGCAAAGTTCAGGTAAGCTGCAGTGCAACCTGTAGATTCACATTTTGCAGTGTTCAATGCAAATCTAATGATGGTAATTTCTCAGTCCATAAGGTATGGTTATTACCTACCATGATTGCCAAACGAGGTTTCAAGTCTCTGTTTTTACGTTCAACAGGATTTGCCTGTGGATGATAAACAGGGACTAGACTTTGATTAATTTTTAATGTATAACACAACTGTTGCATGATGGCGCTAACAAACTGTGTACCATTGTCACTTATTAAACGACGGGGTAATCCATATCTTAAGAAGACTTCATTAAGTAGTGTTAATGCACACTCTTTAGCAGTAGCTCGCTTTAATGGGAATAACTCTACCCATTTGGTTGTGCAATCTTCAACGATGAAGATCCATTTCATACCTTCACTCGTTTCTGGTAAGGGTCCAAAGAGATCGACAGCTATACTTTCAAAACGTTGAGCAGGAACAGGTGTCTGCAAAACACCAGCAGGTTTTTGGTTCGTTGCCTTATATCTTATGCAATCTTCACAATTCTTGACATAATCAGTAATATATTTCCTCATGCCTGTCCAATAATATCTGGATGATATTCGAGAAAAAGTTCCATCAGCTCCGTAATGAGCAGCTGTAGGAGCATCATGGTGAAGTTTTAAAATGTTCTCTCTTTCATGACATGGGACAACCAATTGAGCTTCTTCCTCTTCAGAATGTGGAGAGTAGCGATAGAGTACTCCTTGATTTAAGACATATCCCCTTTGCGTCCAATTTGCAAAATCAACACTTTTGTCAGTATCCTCAAAACAATCTATGATCTTCAGTTCAGGATCTTTCAGTTGTTCAGTTCTAAGTCCAGCAGCTGTTCTTGATGGGACATCAATAAGAATAGTTAGTAATTCACAAGTGTCTTTATCATTACACTCAGGTCGAGAAAGCATGTCAGCGACGACGTTGCATTTGCCTGGAAAATAATCGATTTTCAAGTTATAGGACTGAATTTGAAGTGCCCATCTGGCTAACCTTCCAGTGGGTGACGATAAAGTCATTAACCACTTTAAGGGTTGGTGATCAGAGGCTACAGTAATATCAGCACCTTCAATATATCCTCGAAATTTGTTCAAGGCCCAAACAACAGCCAAAGCTTCTCATTCAGTTGTCGAATAATTCCTTTCAGCAGAACTCAAGAGTCTACTGGCATATTCTATTGGTCTTTCATCTGCAAGATCTTTTCCCTGTAGAAGAACTGCACCTAAGGCGTGTAAGCACTTGCATCCGTCCGGATGATAAAAGGTTTAGTGGGATCAACTTGCTTCAATACGGGTGGAGTTACCAGACATTGCTTTAAAATTTGAAAGGCTTGCTGCTCTTGTTTACTCCACTTCCAAACAGTATTCTTTTTTGTCAGATTGCTAAGGGGTCTAGCAATATCGGAAAAATTCGGGATGAATTTCCTGTACCATGAGCAGGTCTGCAAAAAGGATTGTAATTGTTTAGTATTTCTTGGACAAGGAAAGTTCTGAATTGCAGCAACTTTATCTTGGTCTACTTCAATTCCTTTAGAAGTTATCCGCAATCCCAAATATTTCACACGAGCACATGAGATTTTACATTTTTCTCTATTTACGCATAATTTAAATTTGCGGAGTCTTTCGAAAACCAGCTTCGAGTCTTGAATATGTTGTTCAAAAGTTTCTGACAATACAAATATATCATCTAAATATACTAGAATATTAACTGTAGGGAGTCCATTTCGGAACTGGTCCATAAGTCGTTGAAAAGTTGCTGGGGCGTTTCTGAGACCAAAAGGCATTCTTTTGTATCTAAAAGTACCAAAAGGGCATACAAATGCAGTTTTGTCCCTATCAGCAGGATTGACTTCAATTTGATGATATCCAGACTTTAAATCAAGAGTAGACATAAAAGCAGTGGATCTTGCATCATGTAACAATGTATCCATAACCGGAAGTGGATACTTGTCAGGTTTGGTTATAGAATTTAGTTTTCGGTAATCGACGCACAATCTGATTTTTCCATTAGGCTTTGGGACTAAAACTACCGGTGCTGCATAAGGCGATTCGCATTCTTCTATGACATCATTGGCTAAAAGTTCACCAATTTCTTTATTTAAGAGCTCTTTCTGTTTTGACGACAGTCTGTAAGGTGCAGATGCAACTGGTGGTTGGTCACCTGTGTCAATAAAATGCTTAACATAAGGAGTTGGCTCTCCCCCCAGTCGGAAAATATCTTCATTTTCATTAAGCAAGGCAGTTAAGCGATTTCTCGATTTCGCATCAAGATTCTGACCTTCTTGGCGTAAACAAGGATAATTAGTCTCAGGTGCAACAGAATTGTTTTGCACTGAACTATCACTAGTTACTGAATTCGTCGGACAAGAACTATTATTGATTTCGACAGGGCTATTATTTGTTGGTATGGGGAAATCTTTAGCAAAAAGTATTTTGCAGTTCGGTTTATCCCCAAAATACCAGGAATTTTTTTTATATCCATTACAATTCCTGATTTCCTCAAAAAGTCAACTCCGAGGAGAGTGCGATTCCCTTTAGCATGTGGGAGAAAATGTAATTCAGTGAGGAAGGTTCGGCCAAGAACTGTGATCGGCACTGTAGTTTTTAAAACAACTGATGTTGATTGTTGACCATCAACCAGACAGATAGCAAGGTCAATCTCTGTGAACTGCTGTCCACGCTTCTTTAAAAAATTAAACATCATTACTCCTCCAACTGATTCCCCTCAGGGGCTCACCTACTATAGGTGGGTACGGGTGTCCCAATCCCGAGGTTCCCAGGGATCTTTACTTCCTTTATGTTTATCCTCCTCTACGCCTTCTACAGTCTGCTTTTTCTTCTATCCCTCGACGGCAAGCGAGGGAGCTCTCCATGAGAAGCTGTCGCCGCTCTGTTTGCTTCTTGCTTCTCATGGACAGCCAAAGTCCCCACGTGTTGGCCGTGCGTGGCAACCCATTTGAGAGACGGGTGGTGCACTGTGGTCCCCGGTGTGTCAATCGGCCGGTAGCTACCAACACAAGTTGTTAGTTTGCTAGGGATCAAGCGAAGGGGTTACTCCTTGGGCTTGGCGTTAAGGGTGGTCACTGTCCCCGGGGGTAACTCTGAGCGTATAGGTTCCGGCTAGCACTAAGGTGTATGCCGAGGCTGGAGAAACCAGAGCCGGTAATTGCCTTCCCTTGTTGGGCTCCGTGGTGGGTGGTGCCGTCGGGCCTGAATCTCATGCAATATCGCATGGCTCCTCGCAAAAAGGGTCCCTTCAGTGGGCATCACATAGTTCCTAACACTTTTTCTGTAGACCATCATTTTGATCGGTATTATGTTATAAAACGAACTTCTGAAAATGAGACATTTGAAACAGTTTCTCCTTTTTTAGTTCAAAAAGCAATTAATACCACAATTGGTGATGTAACGACTATTCGCAAGATGCGTTCTGGAGACTTGCTGGTTGAGGTAAATTCTCGAAAGCAAGCCTCCCAAATACAAAAATTAAAGGCTTTAGCAACTATACCAATCAATGTATACGCGCGCACATCATTAAATATATCAAAAGGTGTGATTACATGTGGAGGGATTTTTAACCTGCCTGTAGAAATAATTACTGAGGAATTAAAATCTCAAGGCGTAACCCATGTCCGCCGTATTACCATCCGGCGAGACGGAAAAATTATTGAAACTAAACATCATATACTTACTTTCATGTCTCCTGAACTTCCGGACTACATATATGCTGATTACATTAAGCTTCCTGTAAGACCGTATATACCAAATCCACTCAGATGTTTTAAATGCCAGCGCTTTGGGCATTCGAAAGCAAATTGCCGCGGGACCGTCACTTGTGCCCGCTGTCCTGAGAAAGGGCACGAAAGTCAAGAATGCTCCGCAACAGAGAAGTGCGTAAATTGTAAGGGTGAACATACCTCCTTTTCTCGCTTATGCCCACGTTGGAAAATAGAAAAACAAATCACAACAACAAAAATTAAAGATAATATATCATACCCTGAGGCTCGTAGGAAAGTTCTCTCACAAACACCTTCCCCTGGCGTAAGTTACGCATCTGTAGTGCAGAAAAATTTCTGTGAAAATTGTACCTGTCCTAACTGTACCCAAAATACCACCGGCCGTAGAATATCTCATACACTATCATCTAATTCTGATACAGAAAAATCTGTTGATAACACGCTTGAATCTGAAAAGCTAGATAAGAATAAACGAAAATCAAAGGCAGTTAAATCTCTTAAATTGAAGGTTGCAAAACGTGGATTGTCGAAGAAAGACGTATCTTCACAGTTAAAGAAATCAACAATAAAAAATTCGGTAACTTTGGGACTTGCTACTAAAGGTATAGCCCATAAGGACTTTACGTCCATTTTTGGAGGCATATCAAATAGTCCCGATTTAAAACTCTACCCTTCAGAGGATGAAGCTGAATTTGACATGAGTTGTGACGTTTCAGCAACTCCAACTGCTATTAATCCACCTGTTCGAACTAGAATTTCTTAACGGGTACCTTCCTTTCTTGGAATTGTCGCGGCATTCGGTCCAAATTGCAGGATATAAAGTCCATAATTAACAAATTTCATCCCATCTGTTTTTGTGTCCAAGAAACTTTTTTGACACCATCTATCCCTTTAAAACTGCATGGTTTTAGTTGTGTTAGGAAAGATGCAGAAACAGGCTCTCACGGTAGTAGAGGTGTCTGCATCTTCACGTCTAACTTGTATCCAAGTTCACCACTCACTTTACATACTTCCATGCAGGCTGTGGCCGTACAGGTTCATGTAAGAGCATTGGTCACAGTCTGCTGCGTTTATCTACCACCAAATGATGCAGTTTGTCAACAAGATCTCGACAGCTTAGTAAACCAACTTCCTAAGCCTTTCCTACTACTCGGCGATTTTAACGCACACAGTACTGTGTGGGGTTCAGATAGAACAAACTCTCGTGGGCGACAGATAGAGCAGTTCATATCTAATAATTGCCTCTGTCTGATAAATAATGACGAAAAAACTTACTTCCATCAACCCACAAGAACCTTCCATAGTCTCGATCTGGCCGTTTGTTCTCCTGAAATTCTCCCTTTGCTCAGTCTCACAGTTGAAAGTGATCTCTATAACAGCGATCACTTTCCTGTAATAGTTTCACAGGAGGACATTGGTGAGGTAACTTCATGTTCCCCTCGTTTCTTATTCAAACGTGCTAACTGGAATGCTTTCTCACAACTTGCAAATATTACAGAAACAATGGTCAGAACGGCAGACATCTCGGAAGCTGTACAAAATGTTATTAATATCATAATGAGCGCAACTAATAAAACCATACCAAAGAGTCCTCCACGTTTCAGAAAATATCGACGACCATGGTGGCACGAAGCTTGTCGCGACAGCTATAAGACTCAAAAAAAAAAAATGTTGGAACATATTTAGAAGGTACACAACGACTCAAAATCTTGTTGCTTTTAAACGAGCCAAAGCCCTTGCTCGCCGAATTCGCCGTCAAAGTCAAAGGGAATCATGGGCATCTTTTGTTAGCTCCATAACATACTCCACTTCTAGTAAAACATTGTGGAGCAAAGTTAAGGCTGCCAATGGTATTTATCACGAATTTTCTCTCCCTGTTTTGAATACAGGAGGAGTGAAACGCTCCGCTCCATTAGACGTTGTTAACATTCTTGGTCAAACATTCGCGAAAGTTTCTGCAATAGATTCATATAGTTCTGAATTAATGTCAATCAAGAATCGCATGGAACGGTCGCCATTGCGTTTTAATACAAAAAGAACTTTTCCATATAATTGCAACTTTA
>JAOUZG010042828.1:0-16989 GCA_026289955.1 Argiope argentata
GCTACCAAATTTGGTACATGTATACCTCGGGTGCCGGAAATGTGCACCTCGGAGCCCCCTTTTTTAATTTTTAGCTAAAATTTTAATTAATTAAAAAATAAGCCAAATTTTGATGTTTTTCGCTATAACTTCCGAAAATATTACAGTACAAAATTGATTTTTGCATTAAGTTAAAGCTAAAAAAATAGCTTTACAATGATACTGATGTTTTGACCTATAAATTAAACTCTAATTTTAATGAATTTTTAAACATTCAATTTAATCGTTTTTTTTCAACAATTTATTTCGCATGAAATAAAAATAAAATTTTATCTTCTAGAGGATATAAAAAAATCAGCTTATAATAATATGTTGCCAATACATTTCAGAAGTTCTGATTTAAAAAATTAGTTAATTACTACCAAAAATAAAACAGAAAAGTATAACTTTCATCACGTGATTATATGAAATGAAATAAATAGGAAACGTGATTTTTAAAATAATAAATGCAAGAGAAATTTTTTTGATCGTTTGCAATATCAAAATTATTAATTCAATTAAAGAATTAAAATAAATAAAAATACAAAGTAAAAATATATTATAAAAGTGTGACAGTTAAAACAGAAAAAGAGTTTTTTGAAAAGCACCAAATGATAATCTTCTGAGAGCGATATTATTTATTAAAAAGTAAGAAATCTTAAACGAACTTGAAGATGACGTCATTTCACAGAAACGATGAACAAAAAGCAATTGATAATAAGTAGAAATAAAATATTTTTTAATTCGGGATTTTTTTTTAAATTTTTTAAACAATAAGACATGTTTTGAATTGTTACTTTTATTTATGTGAAGGAGATATATTGTGCAAATCAAAGAATTCGCCTTCGTGATTGTAAATTATCGCCACATTTTAATGAATCATGCGAAATAAAAATGCTTCTGCTTTTAACGTTAAGCATACGCAATATTAAAGCTATACTGGTAAAACCAAGTCAGTTATTTGAAAACGCATCTTCTTTCAAACAAGCATACGTAAAAATTAATAATGCCAAAATTTGTAAAATCAGATAAAAATATTATTTACCCGTATTTTTCGGAGATATCAAAATTTTCTAACGAAACAATATCATGATCTCACGTGAGAAAAAAATAAATCAACTATCATTCGAAATTAAACATATAAAAATATCATTTTCAGCACGTGTCTGTATAAACTGAAACAAATATGAAACATGATATTTTTGGAAAATAAATGGATGGAAACGTTTTCTCTGATATTTTACTATACATATATTACTAATCCAATTAAAAAGTTTTATTTAAGGAAAATATGGCTTAACATCTGCAAGGTATCTTCTGTAATCGGTGCCCAATAGCTAATTTCTTAATTTTTGGGAGAATCATACGTCTCTTAACAAATGGTCTAAGTGAAATATAAAATTAGTAGATTGAGAGAAAAAATGGTGATGAATTACGACTTTTAAATTTTTACATGTATCATCTGCTCTGTGAATCATATTTAACAAAATATTCTAGAAACAATAAGTCTTCCTTAAAATAAAAAAGTGGCACTCCAATCAACTAAATCAATCATCCAAGGTGATAAATCTATGAAAATTCCAATATAATTATTCGATAAAAATTGGCGATTTTAGATCCCTCTATCAAGAATTCAAAGAAGCCAATCATGGTTACTCTAGAATAATTGGTCTAGATTATGATAATGATGATTGTTCTAAACTTGCAATATTCAGAACTGAATAAATCAGCCATATTTGAAGAAGGAAGAAATGCTTAATTATTTATTTAGAATTTGAAATATTAAGAATATTTTACAAATATGAATCTATAAGACCAAAGGAATTGAAATCATAATTTTTTGAAATATATTTATAAACTTAAAAAAAATATTATTGAGAGCATTTATATACATCTAAAAATAAAATTAAAAACTGAAGGTTTCAATTAACCTGTGAAATTTTTGCTGAATAATTCCTTGAGATCTTATAAATAATAATAAAAAAAATTATAATGTTTCAATTTCTGTATTGAACATAAAACTTCAATGTCGGACTATTCTGCTTTCAGTTCTTAGTTTTATTTAAAGACATGCTTGGATTGAGTCAAGAGATCTTTATATTAATGGAAACTTCATTTCCATTTTAATAAAAAACTGAATTTTGCGTGCACTGATTCACGCAGTGCACGCAAAATCAGAGAGAGACGGTAGGACAGCTTACGGCCTACATAATAGTATAAGTGAATCATATGACTATCGAAATTTGAAGCTTAAAAAATATTTTGCTGAAAAACTTATTATGAGACCAAGTTAAAATTCATCGAACCCTTTTGTCGGAATTAATATTGACGAACCGGCTGGTCGCCAAATGCGGCTAGTTTATAATAAATGGAAAATTATTATATAAACATTTATTTGTATTCAACAAAATTCTATTATTGAATTTCATATTGCTTTGAAGAATGAAATGAGTAAATGTCCACTTATAATTCATAATAATGAATAATATTAATAATAATTAATTATAATAATTATTAATAATAAATAATATTAATAATAATTAATTATAATAATAATTAATTATAATAATTATTAATAATAAATAATATTAATAATAATAATTAATAATTAATAACAATGAATAATATAATTTATAATGAATAAATGTCCAATTACAATTAATACTTTGCATTAAAACAAAGTTAGTCTTAGATATTAATGAAATTAAACAAATGTATTAAAGGCTGAATTACATACATTCTATTTGAACATATTACAAAGCTGCGCATTTAGAACTTAGTAATGAGTACTGATTTACATGCATACTTAAAAATTAAAGTAAATGAATGAATGCCATTCCAAATTAAAAATTACTACTTAACAGGTGACACAGTGTTTTTATATATCTGTAACATTGCTGCTGATAATCAGTACCATATAAATATTTTAAAATGTCATCTTGAAGTAATTTTAAGCCTAATAAAATAATTCTAGAAATATTTGCTTAAAATAGATCTTATACTATAGTACCATGTTTCAAAAGATTTAGGCATTATTCCTTGTAGTAAAAGGAAAGCAAAAGTAGATGTAGTTTTTTTATATCCGTATTTTTCCAATTTAATACTTTCAATGATGGTGCCAAATCGGATTTGTTGAAAAAGGCTTCAACATATTTGTTCAGAAATTCATCTCTAACTTTTTACTCTAATAGCTTAAATGATCTTCGTACTCATACTCTAAATAAAAAACTCTTTTTACCGACAATAAATGCCGTTTTTATTATATGAAAAACTGTAATCATTGAACCAAACTCAAAAGCGAAAGCAAAACACATTCACTAACTCCATGACAACAACAACAACGTTGCCAGTTTTGAAAAACCCAACTTGCAAAAACATAGATAATAAAAATAGACAGTTAATTACAAAATACATAATGTAATCTGAAACTATTAGAGTCAAATATTTAACATCCTCCCACTTTGCAATGTGCAATTTCGTATGAACATTGTAAAATAATCAAAAAGCAGGAAAAGTTCTCACAAGTCTAATCTATGAGGAATTCTAATTGCCCTTCCTGATTTCGTAGTTGTGGGAAATTTGATGACACTTTGGTTCTTCCCTTCTGGTATAACAGGTGCATCATCAATCGGCTGTGCAGGAATATCCTGGCACTGAGTACCTTGATTGAATTCAGGCGGATTTTCTTCTGTGGACCGTAACTCCAAAGGAAAAAGATTTTGTATTGCTCTTATGACCTCTCCATTCTGCACTTTAAGTCTGACTCGTCGACCTTCACCATCTTTTCCTGGAAATAACTGTATGATTTTACCAAGAGGCCAATTTAATCTCTTTTTGTCTTCTCTTCCAATAAAAACAATGTCCCCTTCTTTTAATTTATAATTTCCAGAAATTTTTTTCTTCGCAGTTTTTCCAGTCCCCAGATATTCTTGGCGAAATCTTTTCTTGAAAGCCTGATAGATGTTTTGAATATGAAGTAATCGACGTTTATAGAAGTTAGATTCGAAGTCATACTTCAGGGCTGGTTCTGATGTATTTGAAATTTCCCTTAAAAAATTTCCAGGAGTTAAGGCAGTAAGACTTGAATCCGCAGATACAACTGTTAAAGGTCTATCCTTCAGTATAGCTTCACAATGACACAAAACTGTGCTCATCTCCTCATAAGTGAGACAGACTCGTCCCAGAATTTTCCGTAATATTCTTTTCATCATTCCTATGAGCCTTTCCCACCAACCACCCCACCACGGGGCGCCCGGGGGGATGAACTTCCATGTAATACTCTCGTTGGCACCTTTCTTTGAAATTTCATCGAAATCAATGGAAGTAAGCACATTACACGCCCCAACAAAATTGGTTCCATTATCGCTATAAACAATTGATGGTTTCCCTCGTCTAGAAACAAAACGATTAAATGCTTGGAGAAAGGTATCTGTGGTTAAGGATGTAACCAGTTCCAAATGAACGCAGCGATACACCGCACAAGTAAATAGGCAAATCCATGCTTTTTTTCCATCTCTTAAAAATATAGGTCCAGCATAATCTATGCCTATTATCTGAAAAACTGAGGCATCCTGTACTCGATCTCTTGGAAGCGGTGGTGCTGGTGGGATGATTATTTGAATAACGTTTGCAAGTAATGCAAGTTTTTAAAACGGAGGAAACAACTCTTCTTCCGGATAATATCCAAAATCTTTCTCTTAAAGAATTTAGGACATGACAAACTCCAACATGTCCTTTTAACTTATGTTCTTCCATTATTAGACGTTTTACCAGATGATGATCACTTGGTAAAATAATTGGTGTTCTAAACTCAGACGTATCATCTCTTTGAAATATTGCAGATTTGGTTCTTATAATTCCATGATCAATGAACGGATTAAGACTTATGATCCGTTTATCTTCTATTCCATGAAGTGACTCCGATTGTATCAAATGAACCAAGAGCATTTCAGCTTCATTTATCTCTGGTACAGTAAGCTCATCCTTTTTCTTAATTTGATGTTTGCAGTTGTAAATAAAGCGACGTATCCATGCTACAAGTCTGATTATCTTGCGATAACTTAAAAATCTAGTAGAAACTAAACTGGCATTAAGATTCATTAAGGACGATATTATCTTTTTCTTCCTCTCCAGAGCTATTGCTTCTTCATCGGCACTAAAATCCTCCTTTGGCCATTCTTCCGGTGATAAATATAGCCATTCTGGGCCTTCCCACCACTTAGACGCAATTAGATAAGAAGCAGAGCATCCTCTACTGGGCAAATCTGCAGGGTTCAAAGCTCCTGGTACGTGCCTCCAAGATTCAATACGAGTCAATTTCTTTATTTCTTTAATTCTGTTGTGAACAAATACATCCCATACTTCATTTCTTTGTATCCAAGCCAGTACAGTAGACGAATCTGTCCAAAAATGAATTTCATCAGCTTCAAATTCATCCACTATGCTGGATGCTAAACGTGCACATATTGTAGCTCCAAGAAGTTCCAACCGATTGATTGTTGTTTCTTTCCTCCCACTGGGGGCAACTCTCGATTTAGCTTGCAGCAAATGGATTGGAACATTATCTTTTGTTTGAACTCGGATAAAAGCCACAGCGGAATATGCAAATTTACTAGCATCACAAAAGAAATGAAGTGAGACATTTTCAGCCTCAAGATCACAGTGTAACCATCTTGGTATCACTAATTTTTCCAGACATTTCAAACTATTCAACCATTTACAAAACTGTAACTTGGAATTTGAGTCAACTTCTTGATCCCAAGATAACTTTTCCTTCCATAGGTGCTGAAGTAAAAGTTTCGGGATAAGAGTTACAGGGCATGCTATTCCTAATGGATCAAATATTTTGTGTACAGTGGCTAGAATCTCTCTTTTGGAAAGTATTCTTGGCAGATCAAAAGTGATATGAGAAACATTTAAGCAAAGGCAATCTTTACTTCGTTCCCAAATTATTCCTAAAACATTCGTTGTACTTGATGAATTATCTGTGGGATCACTGTACTCCCTACCACGTAATTCTAGCTTTCTTGTAGCTAAAGTATCTGAAGCAACTTGAATGAACAGTTGCAATTCTAATTCCCTCTTTACGCTTGTTAAACAGTTGTCTACATAAAAGCTCTTCTTTAATTGCTCAATGATGTCAACTTCATACTTTGGTATTCCATTTAGTTTTTTCAAAGTCGATTCTAGAAGGTAATGAATCACAGAAACAAGCAAGAAGGGACTACTAGTAACCCCAAATACTACTCTGCAATGTCTGTAATGCTTCAGTTCTCCATCACTACCATACCATAAAAATCTTAGATAGTCTTTATCCTTAGAGTGGAGACTTATTTGCAGAAAGGCCTTTCTTATGTCGGCTGAAACTCCTATTCGATTCCTTCGAAATCTATGAAGAATTGAAGGAATCAACTCTATAAGGTTCAGTCCTTTCTCTAGACAATCATTAAGACTAGGTGACCCCTTATGTTTAGCCGATGCATCAAATACCGGCCTGATTCGTGTGGTGCTATTTTCTTTAACCACATGTCTATGTGGTAGATAATGACATGGGAAATTAATTTCACTTTTTGGTATTTCTTCTATGATACCTTCCTTTTCCCAACAATTGAAAACTTCTCCATAATCATCATAAAGTTTATCAGCTCTCAGTCTTCTTACAGTAGAAGATAATCTTTTAACTGCCAAGTCATAGTTATCCTCCAGTGGCAGATGATTATCAAGCCACGGCAAACTGACTAGAAAACGTCCTTTTTCGTCCACTTTAACAGTTGACAAAAAGTAATCTCTTGCCTCTTCTTGAAGTTCGATTTTATTTTTCTTCTCTGAGGGATCTAGAATTCCTAGTGAATCTAAAGACCATAGATCGGAAATCAACATCTCTTTATTCAACATGGAAGTGACGAGCAGAGTTGTATTATCTGAGATCTCCTTCATACCATTTTTACCAAAAACTGTCCATCCAAGTTTCGTCTCTATGGCAGCAGGACCCGATGTAAGCAGTTTAAACCCTCCAGTCATTAGTTTGCCTGCAATGTCAGCGCCGATAAGAATTTCTATTGGTCCTTCATTTTTATCACAGTAAGAAATTTTGTGCTCTCTGAGCTCCTTAAGCCAGGCACCTTTACCAACTGGTGGTATACTATTACAAATGACATCTTGGCCAAGAGCCTTAAAATTACAATGATATGTCCCATCGGCTTTGGATAAAAACACCGTAAAAACATCATGGTTTATATTATCAGTACATGTTCCGCCAAATAATGAATGGCTCAATTTTTCTTTACTCTTACTCTCAAATTGCATCTCATTTGCAGTACTTTTTAAGATATATGATCTTTGTGAAGCAGAATCTATTATTGCACGAGCCTGGTGTTTTTTATCTCGACCTCTTAAAGTAACCATGAGAGTTTGTAGTAGCACATCTGGCGCTCTCGCCAAATTGGCGAGAGTTTCATCTCGTTGAGGTACTATATCTTTACTTCCATCTTCTCTAATTTTAACACTATCTGAATATTTTGATGCTGCTGGGACATTTCTGCATAAAAGTATGTGATGTTTCTTCCCACAAATTACACATGATGTTTTCTTCCTGCATTTAGCTATTACGTGCATTCTATCTAAACGCAAAAAACAACTTCTTCTATTCATAACCGCCTTTTGCCTTTCATCGAATGGCATCTTTCTAGATTTAAAGCAATCACCAGATTCATGAACTCCGGCACAAAAAATACATGCATTTCAATGTAGATCCGATGTTGCTATAAGTGTTGAAGCGGAAGATGTTTGAGAAAAATCTCTACGGTTTTTAAAACCAAAATTCTTAGCATTCCCGTGCTTAGGAATTTCATACTTAGTAAAACATTTATTAGCTATACTTACTCGCTCTTCTCCTTCAATCTCATCGAGTAAGAACGAAAGTAAACCATCTAAATCCATTCGATGGGTTGACTCTTTTTTAGCATCTTGTTGACTACTTTCGATTTCTCTGTTGCTGCGATTAATAGCTCGGAATCTTTGCCATGCTCTTAGAGTATCATCCGGCAATGAAGATTCGACTAAAGGATATAGCATTGCAGCATATTTATCGCGTGCAACACCCAACACTTCTAAAGCTCTAAGCTTTGATTCCAAATTATCATAAAGTTTTCTTAGGGAAGACTTCTGCGACGATTTTTTTAATAGCACTAAGGAGAGGAGATCTCTAACATAGACCTCTATAAGAAGGTCTTCTTTACCAAAACGGGATTCCAGCTGCTGTAAAGCTTTACTATAGCTTTCACCACCGGGAGGAAAACTTTTTATTAATTCTTCAGCGGACGATCCTTTTTCCATAGATTGTAACAGATAAGCAAATTTGTCATGATCATCCAAGTTCGGGTCAGAATCAATCTTTTTGAATTGCCCCCAAAATCCTAACCAATTTTTGATATTTCCATCAAAAGTCGGGAGTTTAAGCTTAGGATATCGAAGAACAGCATTTTGAGCAAAACTATCATTTATAACAGAATTATTATCTTTTTCGGCTAAAAGACAAATTAACTTAGATTCTGCTATTCTCCATTTGTCAATATAGCTTTCTGATTCATCAAACTCACTATTTATTACCGTTTCATTATAATCAGTTTTAAAAAGTTCTTCTCGATAAGCCTCTTCTAACTGCAACATAGGTTTTGCTTTCTCTTTAACTAACTTAAGTTTAGAAATTTTTTCATCTAGCGATAAATCTTCCTCACTTATCTCGAAATCATTTAAAGCTCTTGTAAACAATCTCCTGAACTGAGATCGTTTGGACTTAAGATCATCCATTTTGAATAAGCAAAAGAATCGTACTTACAGAAAAGAATCCTGTCGCGGACGCCAAATGTTCAGAAATTCATCTCTAACTTTTTACTCTAATAGCTTAAATGATCTTCGTACTCATACTCTAAATAAAAAACTCTTTTTACCGACAATAAATGCCGTTTTTATTATATGAAAAACTGTAATCATTGAACCAAACTCAAAAGCGAAGGCAAAACACATTCACTAACTCCATGACAACAACAACAACGTTGCCAGTTTTGAAAAACACAACTTGCAAAAACATAGATAATAAAAATAGACAGTTAATTACAAAATACATAATGTAATCTGAAATTATTAGAGTCAAATATTTAACATATTTATTTGTTTCTTCCATAATGTAACTTATGACTGTGTTACGAAAAAAAAAAATTCTGAAAAACATCATCGGATCATCTAAGTCCCAAGGGAAATTTTTTACCCATGCTCTGATACTAAGAGTCGAAGTAAATTGAAAATTTGGAGGAGCATTGGAAGGTCCTTGCAAGTCAATAGGACACCTACAGCGAGCTGCATTTAAAGTATCATCATCAGATTCACTTTCAGATTTAGAGTATTAATCTTCGGAAGATAAAATTAATTTATCACAGTCAGAATCGTTAGAATTTAAATCCATATTAAATTCCACAATTTTCGCATAAATATAATGTTAATTAAATTTAGTGCAAGAAATCAATAGGAAATTTCAGTAATATATTAAAAAAGCTGGATGATATATATTTCATTAAGATAATCAACACTTATTTAATTAAAAAATATTCGTAAGGTCTACTCAAGCTCCCTAAGCAGTGCACTTCACTCGAGTTTCTAGACCATTCAAAAAGAAAATTATAGCCAGGAAAAATAAATAACATTTGCAATTAAAATCTAAAAATAAGAATCCTATTGAATGCTTACATAAGTCAAACTGTTATAAAAAATACCAATGAGAAATTAGAATTTGATCATGTGACCAATATGAAAGCAGTGGCAGTTAAAAGTGATAACGGATTTATTTAGAGAGCCCTTTGCCCTCATGTGAAAGAGCTTTTTATCATGCCAGAATATGGTATAATTTTTGGGATGAGGTTTTTGGTATCAACAAAAATCCGTAAGCGAAAAATAAAAATTTTATTATCTGCACGATTGATATAAAATATACTTCAATTAGATAAATTAATACACAAATTTCCAATTAGTTAATTTATTTTTTTAGAGTTACAACGGAAAATTTTTAAATAAAATTTTTATCATGCTTTAAGAATTAATAATTTACGAAAATATTAGCTTTTGAATTTTTAAAAGATATTTGTGAATATTATTAGCTTTTGAATTTTTAAAAGATATTTGTGAATATTATTTTTGCTTTGATAAAAAAATAATTACAAATGATAAGCAGATTTTAACATCAAGAGAACTCCGATGATGCATCTATGACTAGACCACCAATAACTTGCTGCTTTACCTCACCAACATGATTCCCAAACCAGATTTTACCAATTAATTCTATAATGTAAAAATTCACAATCCTCTGTATTTTTTTTATCACAATCCTCTGTATTATTAAAGAATATTTTTTCCTTATATATATATATTAGTTATGATTTAGCACAATATTCAAATTTTTGTATTGCCATTTTTAAGCCATTTTTCTCCCATCTGAGTTTTATGACTGGAAGAAATGATCACTGAAATGAAAAACTCTGATCATCATTCACAAACTGGCAAAACTATTATAGATTCATTAAAATCTATAATTTGTTGTTTGTTTTAATTTAATTAATGGACTAAAATTTGTAGCAAGTATTTTTATTATTTCAATGAACTAAAAACCTAATTTTTCACTCACGGTTTTTAACCGTTGCTGAATTTATGATTACGTACTCTAGAGTGTTTTTTATTATTATTTTACTGAGCATCCATCTTTTGAAATTAACTTGCAGAGAAATATTGTGAATGACATTTTTTTAAAATTATCCAAACACGATGAACATGGAAGAAACGTTCTGAAAGGGGTAATTCTTAATTGGTCGATACTTGCAGCTGAGTCTCCTTTTTATGTACAAGATTTCACAATTTACGAAGTTTCAAAAAAAATCATAATGTTGTAATTTAATAAAATGGGTACAATTGAAATTTTGATTCCATTGCTGAAGTTAAATGAAGAAAAGATTTTTAGCAATATTTGTTGGCAGAGAAATGCATGGATTTATGAAAATATTACTGCGCAAACTGTGAGTAATTTTTACAAATAATTGGGACAAGTTTAAGAATGATATAATAAATTGATATTCAAAATATTCAAGTACTAAAAATAAGAATGAAATTATAATTTTTAAACGATATAAGCCATTTTCATAAATGGATGCTTTATTATTTTTTCTTATTTCAATATTAAAATTAACTTTAAAAACTTATAATCTCAACTTACATCTTAATTATTTCAAAATAAGATAATAAAAATATCCAAATTAATAATATTTTAATGAACATATTATTACTAAAATATTTACTTGCTATACATTGACAAAAGATTGTTTTATTAAAAAAAACGAAAAAAAATATCCACATTTTTATTTTAAAATTTTTGATAACAGCTATATATTTTCCAAAATGAACGTAGTATTTTTAATATTAAGTATTAAAAAATATTAACAAATTTTTTATATTCTATTTTAATCAGTCTATCATATATATATCCTTTTATTTTAATTTCCAATACCAAATATGCCAGCAAAATGCTTAAAACTAAATTTTGGGAAAAAAAACTAAAGTAAGATTCTCTGTGTGTTGGCAAAAAGAAAGTATTATGTTCGTAATGCAATTTCATGAATGATAATTCGTCTAAATAATTCATTAAACAAATTTTTCTATTTTATTTAAATTTATAAAATCATATTGCTGGATTTTTTTTTGAACAAATTCTATTTTCTGAAAACATTACATATTAAAAGAGAAGCTCTTAGTTCTCAGAGCGAAAACCAAATTCTTATTTGAAAAACCGCATGGTTATTGCCCTGCCCTCAAATTACAACTTCATTTATCACTCGACACTGTTCACAATCTACCGCTTTTAGGAGAACCTGAAAGTCCCGACCCAGGAAAGTTTACCCCACGGGGTTAATTGCCGGGGGAAAGCAAAACATACCCTGCCGGTTTAGGAACGTTCTGACAATTTCTTTTCTTGTAAATTGTGTTCAACCATTATTCTGACCGCTGCCGTTTTAAGAACATTCTTATGCTAGACAGCCGACGCTCGATGGGTTAAAGAAAGAGGTAGCTGGTGACATATAACATAGAGACTTTCAACTGGAGATGTACGGAATGCACCAGAACAAATACGTAAAGCAGAATGATGAACAATATCTAGGCGTTTGAGGACAGATAAACGGGCGGATCCATACACCATACACCCGTAATCAATTCGAGATAGAATCATTGCCTGATAAATACGGAGAAGTGAGGTTCTATCGGCACCCCAAGATGTTCGGGAAAGCACTTTCAACACGTTTAATGCCTTCTCACACTTTCTCCGAAGTTGAATGATATGTGGAAGAAAGGTGAGCTTCGAATCGAAGATCACTCCTAAGAACCGTACTTCCTTAATTACAGGAATCGGAGTATCTTTAATTTGAATATTGGGATCCTGATGCATGCCTCTTTTGCGACAGAAATGCACACAGCTACTCTTCTCTGGGGATATAGTGTGACCATTGTTATTGCACCAGGATAATAATTTATTCACTGCACTTTGTAACTGTCGCTCTATTAAATTTATATTACTTCCTCGGCATGAAATCTGCAGGTCGTCAACATAAAGTGTTCCAGTAACAGATGAAGGCAAACGACTTAAAATCGGGCTCAGATGAACAATAAAAAGAGTGACACTGAGGACACTACCTCACGGAACGCTCTCAGATTGAATAAAATGATTAGAATAAACATTACCAATTCGAACACGAAAGGAACGTTGTGTCAAAAAGTTTTGTAAAAATATGGGCAAGTTACCCCTAAAACCTAGATTAAAAAGTGTTGAAAGTATGCCGTAGAGCCATGCATGGTCATATGCCTTTTCAATGTCAAAAAATATTGAAACAAGGTGGTGTCTTCTCACAAAAGCATTGCGTATTTGGGTTTCCAGTAGAACGAGGTTGTCGAAAGTAGAACGACCTCTTCGGAAACCACTCTGCAACGGAGAGATGCATCCTTGTTTTTCTAATTCGAAAATTAGGCGAGCATTAACCATGCGCTCGAAGGTCTTACACAGACAGTTTGTAAGAGCAATGGGCCTGTAATTCAGAGGAACAGATGGTTCTTTGCCAGGTTTCAATATAGGAATCACAATAGCTTCTAGCCATTGTGAAGGGTACGTTTGTTGAATCCAAATTCTATTGTATAGAAGTAACAGATTTGAAAGAGAAGTGTCATTCAAATGGCGAAGCATATTGTATGTAATTCCATCAGGCCCGGGACTGGTATCATGGGTATTGGGTTTTAATGCCGTTTTCAATTCGTAAATCCTAAATTCACAGTTATAAGATTGAGTGCTTTGGTCATTAAAACATAAAGGCAACCGTTCCGCGCGATCCTTAATTGCCAGAAATTCAGGACTATAAGAATCAATTGCGGAAACTTGTGCAAATGCTTGACCTAGAATGTTGGTAATGTCTAATGGGGAAGAATACTTCACATTATCCTTATTTAGAATAGGAATAGAAGATTCGTGATAAATCCAATTAGCAGCTTTTATCTTTTTCCATAGAGTTTTGCTTGTTGTAGACGGCGTGATAGAGGGTATGAATTGAATCCAGGATTCTTTCTGGCTACGGCGGCGTATACGACGAGCAAGTGCTTTTGCTCTTTTAAAAGCGACAAGGTTCTCTGTGGTTGGGTACCTTCGAAACTTGTTCCATAACGTTTTCTGTTTTTTGTAACTATCGCGACAGGCGTCATTCCACCACGGTCGGCGAAATTTTCTAAGACGTGGTGAACTCTTTGGAATAGTGGAGGTTGCGGCACAAAGTATAATATCTATGACATTTTGAACTGCTTCTGAAATATCAGTAACATTTATCATTGTCTCTGTTATGTCTGCTAATTGCGAAAACTTAGCCCAGTCTGCCCGCTGGAATAGAAAACGTGGAGGACAAAAAGTCGCTCCACCGCTATCAGCATGAGAGATAATAATAGGGTAGTGATCGCTATTATATAAATCTTTGCTAACTGACAAGGTTAGCAACGGCAGTAGTTCAGGAGAACATATGACCAAGTCAAGACTGTGGAAGGTGCGTGTGGGTTCATGAAAGTATGTTATTTCATCATTATTGAGCAAACAAAGACAGTTATTAGAAATAAACTGTTCTATTTGTTGCCCACGAGAATTTGTACTATTCGAACCCCACAAAGTAATATGGCCGTTGAAATCACCAAGTAGGATGAAAGGTGAAGGAAGCTGGTCAACTAAGTTGTTGAGATCTTGCTGACAGATGGCGTCATGAGGCGGTAAGTAAATACAGCAGACTGTCACTAAAGTTTTTACGTGAACTTGTATAGCCACAGCCTGCAGAGAGGTATCTAGAGTGATAGGATTACTTGGATATAAATTGGAAGTAAAAATGCAGACTATGAGACCTCCAGAACTATGAGCTCCACTGTATGCATCTTTCCGAACACAATTGTAACCACGTAATTTAATTGGGAAATTTGACTACAAGAAGGTCTCTTGAAGACCAAAACAAACCGGATGAAATCTGTTAATTAATGACTTAGTGTCCTGAAGTTTGGAACGAATGCAACGACAATTCCAAGAAAGGAAGGTACCCATTAAGAGAGGTTTGTGAGGAGAGAAAGAAGTAGCATTTGTGGGAGTTGCCTGATCCTCGCAACTCATACTCAGCTCATATTCATCTTCTGATGGATGTAGTTTAATATCGGGGCTATTTAGCGTGTCTCCAAATATAGACTGTAAGTCTTTATGGACAACGCCTTACGTCGCTAGCCCCAATGCGACGGAATTTTTTGATACTGAATTTTTAAGTTTCTTTCGTAGGTCCTTTTGCGTAAGGCCACGTTTGGCAAGGTTTAATGTCAGCGATGTTTGTGATTTTGATTTCCTTCTAACATGTTTTGAAGTATCATCATTGGCTTTCAGAGAATGTTTAGTATCAGAATCAAAAGTTTTTTCAGTATTTGGTGCATTTCTGGTATATTTTCCGCAGTGATCACAGTTACAATTTTTACAGAAAGTCTTTTTGGCTGCTGAAGCATAACTGACACCAGGAGTTGGGGTTTGTGCATTAACTTTATGTCTGGCTTCGGGATAAGATAGGTTTTCTTTGATTTTTACTGCCATAACTTGCGTTTCCAGTGTCCAGCGTGGACAAGATCGAGAATATGAGGGATGTTCTCCGCCACAGTTTACACACTTCTCTTGTGCGGTACACTGTTGGCTATCATGACCCTTTTGTGCACAGCGGGCACAAGTAAGAGACCCGCGGCATTTCATTTTAGAGTGGCCAAAACGCTGGCACTGAAAGCACCTCAATGGTTTGGGGATATATGGCCTCACCGGTAACTTAATATAGCCTGCATAGACGGACTCCGGTAATTTAGGAGTTTTAAATGTTATTATATGGTGCTTCGTCTCAAGTAGCTGTCCGTCACGTCGTATAGAAATTCGACGGACGTGTGTAACACCTTGAGTTTTTATTTCAGAAGTAATTAACTCTACGGGAAGATTTAGTATTTCACCGCAGGTAATGACACCTTTAGAGCTATTCAAAGTTTGGTGAGGGGTGACAGAAACTTTTATTGTTGCTAAAGACATCAGTTTTTCTATTTTTTGTGCTTGCTTGCGGGAAGAAACCTCCACAAGCAAGTCACCTGATCTCATTTTTCGAATGGATAAAACTTCGCCAACTGTAGCATTTATAGATTTTTGCACTAAAAACGCAGAGACTGATTCGAATGTTTCTTTGTTTTCAGAAACTCGACTTAAAATAAAGAATTTGTCAAAATATTCGTATGAATTGAATGATGTTTGTACTTTTGGTTGCCCACTGAAGGGCCCTTTTTGGAAGCGCCCATACGACGTAACAGAATATTCGGGTCCGACGGCACCGCCCACCACGGAGCCCAAGAAGGGAAGGCAGCCACCGGCTCTGGTCATTACCAGCCGCTGCGCTTACCTTAGCGCTAATCGGTACCTATATGCTCGGAATTACCCCCGGGGACAGTGATCCCTAGCTTTATCTCTAGCAGTCTAGCCACTCAGTTAACTAGGTACCAGCCGACTGATACCCCGGGGACCACAGTGCACCACCCGTCTCTCAAATGGGTTGCCATGCACGGCCAACACGTGGGGACATTAGCTGTCCATGAGAAGCAGGAAGCAAACAGAGCGGCGACATCTTCTCATGGAGAGCTCCCTCGCCGTCGAGGGATGGAAAAACGAAGTAAACAGCAGAAGGTGAAGAGGAGGATAAAAAATAAAGGGAGTAAAGATCCCTGGGAACCTCGGGATTGGGACACCCGTACTCACCTATAGTAGGTGAGCCCCTGAGGGTTAATGTTATTTTAAAAGTTAGTTATTTAATTAAAGGTAATGTTATTTTAAAAGTTAGTCATTTAGTCTCCATGCATGTTTCTTAAGTCCAGTGTTTAATTTGGTACTAAGATGAATCAATTACTCAATCAAGTTCATTTTATTTCTTCCTTTGTCTCTTGGAGATCTATTTGATAAACTATGAAAACTAAGTATCAAGCGTTGTGGATGGGTACGATGTGCTTTCTTTCAGCATTTTATTTATTTCAATTCCTGCTGTTAGCTCACTCTCCCCCTATATATATCTTGTTCAAATTTCCCATCGTTAATAAAATAATTTTTATTCATTCTATCAAATACAAGTAACTTTTTTAAAACTTGTAGTGGATGACATTTGATATTAATACAGTTTTTTTCAAATATTAATTAATTTTTTATTAATTAATTAAAAACTTTCTCGTCAAAAATGCGACTACATATCTTCATTGCTAAATAAGTAACGAATTCAGTTTGTTCCCCCCCCCCGCCAATGCGATTAGGTTTAACATATTTTCAGCCGATTATTTTAAACGATTGTGTTTATTTTCGCAATGTTTGATGCAGTT
>JAOUZG010042833.1:689-16193 GCA_026289955.1 Argiope argentata
ATCTATCTATCTATCTATCTATCTATCTATCTATCTATCTATCTATCAAATCAGTATTCATTCGACATGGAGGACTTTATGACTAAGATAGATTTAGCGTGCAGATGATCACCATGATTTTTCTATTTTACGCATACTGAAAAATAGAAAGCAATCAATACATAGTAGGATTGTATACAGGAGAAGCATCCTGAAGAATTTTCAGCAGTATTTGTCTGAAGTTTCTATTAATAAGATAGTTAAAGAAACTGTTCGATAAAAACTACTCAAAGAACAGAATCCAGAATCGTTCAATGGCAAGTATTTATATATAAACTCACGAAGAAAAAAAAAGGTTGATATAAACCCCACAATGTATAGAAAAAAACTTAAACCTCTTTTGGCAAACCAATTCTAAATAAAAAATTATTTCACTGATCTCACAAATTATTTTTCTTCTGTAGCTGCCCACTCTTTTTGGATTTAGAGAAGGGCTTCTGAAATCAATACTAAAAATCTTTTAAGTTTACTTCCTGCTAAAAATAGATTTAAACAACATTACCATTTATTTTTATTCGTAAAGTCCAGGCGGAGAAGTATTGAGCAAATGTAAGCCAAAGAAAGCTTATCGAGAAAGTTTACACTTAATAGTTTTTGCAGTTAAAATTGAAAATCTCTCCAAAAGATTTAGTTTTCCAGTTCCATTGTTTGCAATTCCTTCACGAAAGGATTGAGTTAAAACTTTTTCTTCATATCTTTACTTTTTCACGTACGTAGTATTTATTCCCCTGTAAGGCACCTCGAAATGAGAATGTGATACCTCCGGAAAGGTGGCTAGATCTTACCAACCTGGAGTGTAAACTAGTAGGCAAGGGTAGGCTCCTCCCATCGATGACGGAATCCTACGGGAAGGGATGTACCGTGGCCAGTAATGGCTCTTAGGACTCACAGACAAAATAATTAGTGTTGCTGTTGTGGTGGTCCAGTTATTCAGCCTTATGGTTTAAGGCGACCAGGGACCTTTAAAATGACTTTTTGCAATTTTCACCTTAGCAATTTGAAATTTTACAGGCATTAAGGGTAACACAATAAGGTAACATTTAACGTAATTTATTATTTTATTTATGAGTTAGGGAGGTTATTATAATATAATATTAGCGATAAATAACCTTAATGAAAAATGTCCAATGCACTCCAAATTTGTTCGAAAGCAGTCCAATTTTTATTATTACTTACTCCAGCCTTTTTTAAACAAAAGTTGGAATAATCTAGAATTATTAGTACGAAATATCATAATTAACCCTTGTAATAACTTAAAACTACTGATTTTTTTTAAAAAAAAGTTTAAGTCGTTTTGAGTTATTACATTGGTTAATTTTGATATTTCCTATTCAGACTTAAAGATTAATCCCAACTTTTGTTTCAAAAGGGTTAGCGTAAGTAATAATAAAAATTTGAATTCTTTCGATCAAATTTGGAGCGCCTGGAACATTTTTCATTAACGTTACTTATCGCTAATATTATATTATAATAACCTCCCCAACTCATAAATAAATTAATATAATGCCTTAAAATTTTGTTTGTCATCTTCTATAGTGTTACTCTTAATGCCTGTAAAATTTCAAATTGCTAAAATGAAAATTATAAAAAATCATTTTAAAGTTACTTGGTCGCCTTAAATAAGTGTGCCTCCGTGGCTGGTCGGAGTGTCTGGTATGATTTCACATGTACGTAATATCGAAAAAGTATAGTTATGTTAAAAAAAATTCGACTTGGTATTTTAACTAATGGCCATTTCCCTGGATGGACACCAGAAATGAGGACTGGAAAATTCAGGTATTAAGGCTGGTTATCGCCACTCCCGTAAGTACGGAATAAAAGGAGGTCATCTACCATCTACCGAGGACAGAACGTGCTTCCCGAAGGAATGATTGTTCCGTCGCCGGTGATAGCCTTAAGATTACACCTTTAATCCTTGCTTGCGGTCACTTAGGTATGAATCATCAGATCCAACCTTAGCCTTAATTAGGTTCCTTAATTAGATAGCCTTGACGTCGAAATATACGTTTTTGAAAAATGATCATTTTGCCAGAATGTGACCAAGGTAACTTGAAAACGCTGAAATGGATTAAATTGTTATAAAGTCTTTATACCAAATTTGTTCATTTCTGCCAAATTTTGAGAAAAATCCATTAAGAAGAAGTATGTCTGTCCTGCTGTTTGAATATGATCTAACACGATATCAATAAAATGGGAAGTGCTATGGACATAAAATTCAGTGCATCTGGAATTAATTCCTATAATACAGACTTTTGACAAATTCGGAGTGAAATCCAACAGTGAGTTGGCTGTTTGTCTAACGACTGTAATTGCAGATACAAATAAGCTCAAGTATTCCAAACGTGTAATAATTCAAAAATGAAGTGACAAATATATCAAATTTGGTATGAGATTCTGTGACTACAAGTGCAGTTTTGCATAAAACTTTTGCTTCAAACGGTCCAGAAAAACTTGTCTGAAAGAGAACAAATTAGAATTTTGGATAGTATTAATCAAATACTAAGGATTATGCCCAAAATTAATTCTACATGGAAGACATCGTATATTCGATATTACTTCTAAATTCGTGCTAAATGTAAATATGCTCTACCTATTGTACTCCAAAATCTTGCAATGCAAGACATTATCCTGTACGATAGGCGTCTTAGAGAGTATACGAGGAAGATTTGGGGAGACTACTATCGCTTACACTCTGTTATCTATATCTCTGGAGAGGCTAATATTGCTTAATCTCCACTATCTATATCTTTGGGAAGACTACTGTCTCTTCCTCTCTAATGTCTATATCTTTGGGAAGACTACTGTCTCTTACTCTCTAATATCTATATCTTTGGGGAGACTACCATCTCTTCCTCTCTAATATCTATATATTTGTGGAGATATACTTTCTATATACTTTCTCTTACTTTCTACTGTCTATATCTTTGGGGAGACTATTATCGCTCACTACCTAATGTCTATATCTTTGGGGAGACTTCTATCGCTTATTTTCTACTGTGTATATATTTGGGGAGATTGCTATTACTTACTTTCTTCTATCTATATCTTTGGGAAGACTACTATTGCTTACTCTCTACTTTTTACTATCTATATCTTTGGAAAGACTAATATTACTTATACTCTACTTTTTAATATTTATATCTTTGGGGAGACTGCTATTGCTCACTCTCTACTATCTATATCTTAGAAGATATTACTATCGCTTACTCTCTACTATCTATATATTTAAAGAGATTACTATCGCTTAATCTCTACTATCTATATCTATAAGGGGACTTTTATTCCTCTTTGTTCAACGTCTTTTTACTTTATGGTTTACTTAGTATAAAAATTGTCAAAATATTTTAACTGGAGATTTTGACATTTTAGACCGGTCTGAGTTCCACAAACACATATTTGGAAAATATCTCTCTGTCTGCGACAAATATAAATAAAAAATCAATTTTAATGACGGATTAAATTTGATATACAAGCTTAGAACCAAATTAGGGGATTTCTGTCAAATTCTGAGTAAAATTCGTTCAGTAGAAATCTGTCTGTTAAGAAATCATCCTTTAGAATAATTTTTTTTATTAAATATAAATGAAAATTTTAGGGTGACCATGTGCACTGTTGAAGTCAGAGTTTATGAATATTATTTATGAGGAATAACTAATCTTTCTTCTATTCAGTGAAGACAAATAATATTTGTCTGGTTCTATTTTTGTCATATATCTTCATTTATTCCTTTTAATGATTTTAGATCTTACATTATACTTTGGGCATAAAGTGCCATTTATCAACAATAAATCACTAGAAAACGTTTTAGTGGCAAATGAAATAGGAATAATACAGAAATAATTCTAAAATATTATAGATATTAATTTCGAATAAAAGTATTTGGTATGAAAAGGAAACGCAGTATCCTTATCAGGGCTGTCTAAAAAGTTTCCAACTTTGAATTCTCGTATGTATGGAAATGGTACTACATTGGTGTCATTGCGCGCATTGAAAGAATACAACTTAATGAAAATGCTTACTTTTTTTTTCCATATTCGAGTTGAAGATTGAAGACGATAATTAGGGGATAACAAATGAGAATGTCGATGTCCTGGTATAGGAGTATCTCGTCTTCCCTACGATCTGGGCATCTTGGATTCGACCATGGTTATTCTTCTGTGAGATGTGTGAATGTGTTCCCCTGTAAAAAAGGACTATAAAAATGAATGTGATGCCTTAGAAGCTAAGACGTACTTTTGACCCTAGTTGATGCCTCTTAAAATCAAGAGACACACCTTTGGCTTAAAATTCCTGACTGTGTCAATAATCTAGCCAGAGGCTGGCAGAGGGTTGCCTCTAGGCTTCGTTCTCCCCTTCTCGCCAGTCTATGGGGTGACAAGCGCAAGATATAGCATCCGTCCCCCTAAGAGCAGCACACCTTCACCCCGTCTGGATAGTTATGGAGGGAGCACTCCGCCATGATTGTCGATGGGTGTAAGAGAGATTCTGGGTTCATTCCCAACTCCAACGAAGTGTCTGTCTCCGCCCGCGCCTAGGGGGGTGCTACCTCCCTGGATAATGTGGGTTCCGCTGCTCGTTGTAATGACAGCAGTAATGGATAAAACCATACGTTGGTAGGCGGCCTGGACAACCTTCTTGCCTTCAGGGGTAAACTTGGCTCCGGACTTTCGTGCCTATCGTTCGTTCCTTTGGGGGTGGTTCGACCACACTTATTAACGCAAAGAGTGGAAGGGTTGACTCTCGGGTCATACCCACCTGTGAGATCTTAGTCGACTTTGGTCCGAAGCGGTCTTTAATTGTGCCAGGATTCACCAGAGAATGTCGTCTACGGGTCTGAATGCTATGGTCGTAGGACCTATAGAGAAAGGGTTTCATGAGTTGGACTTCCCAACTGGTTCGCAAGCGAGGTCAGGGTCAAAAATGTGTAGCATAGTAAGTTCTGTGGGGTCTTCTGGTTCATACTGTACAAACACCCTCGTTGAAAGGAGCTCCGCCCTTTCTGTGTCAACAAGCGTGTCCATGGTAAAAACGATTAGAGACAACAACAACAAGTGAATGTGTAGCTGTTGTTTCTAATGGTCTCAAATGAATCAAAAATTACATCTGCGGAGAGATCACAAAAGCATCATGAATACGCAAACGAACGATAAACGATGACAAAAAATGAATAGCAACAGGTTTTGTGTCTATTCAAATGTAATTCGGCACAAAATGTCAGATTTCTGAAGAAAGTAAAATAGTTTACAAGTACTTTATTAGTTTCTCAATACAATAACCGCATAGTTATGACACAAAGGACACATTATTAAGAGATAGAATTATCGGCCGTCTGAAATATGGGCTTACCCAACTGGAAGAATCCGATGAAATTGAAATTGACCGCAGTGTCATCTTCATGCTTTGGCAACGATTGGATGGTAATGTGAGTATTCATAAGTTTCGAGGTAATATGAGTGTAGAATTCATTTGTGTTTATCGATAATAACGCCTCACCAGGTAAACATTGCAAATAAATGCCTTCGATTGAAGGATAATACTCGTATGGACTCATCAGCATTTTCAATGGACTTGAAAAGAGTAGAGTACGTGTGGGACATGATTGAACGATGAGTTGCAGTTTGTCTACCACTTCTTACCCCTAGTAAGGTAACCTTTAAAAAACTGACAAGAACGATAACCATTCTTCTCCTTGGTGAAGTGCATTTAAAATCAATTTTTAAAGCTAATTTAAATAAAAGCATTCTAAATGCAGATGATTTCATAACTCTTGATTGTCAAGTAGGATAAAAAATATTATTTATTTATTTTCGAAGCAATATTTATACATATATGCGTGATGTTCTCCGCACATTGCTCTTAAACATAACAAACAAAAATTGCGAGTCATTCTGCGCAAATTATATGGGCAAAATGCGCAAATGTTTCTTTTTTTGAAATTTCGGATTATTGAGGTCGTTGAATGTTTAAATTCAATTTTAGAAGTTCACTTATAATAGTCCTTGTTGATCTGGGCAAAGTTGATATGTCGAGACGCTTCTGTATTCATGGAGCAACGTGAACATCAATAAAATCTTCATCTTCCGATTCATTCTCAGAAGTAGAATTATCTTCCTTACTTAATTCTTTTAATAATTCACGGATAGCTTCTAACCTACCCCACAAATTTTCTCCGTGAAAACGCTTCAACATCGCCAAACATGCACAGAAATACCTTCTTAATACTAACGGGACAGATCAATATTCGTCTCTGAGACGACTATTGTTCTGGATATGCTACAAGCAGAAATATTTTGGTTAAAAGGAATGTCCTCATCTGTAGTTCCTAAGGTCAGATAAAGGTACTGTGTAGAATGATCCATTTACCGTTATAGTGGAAGAATAGTCAAAGTTATTTCGTAAGCGTCCGTCCAGGAGACGAATGGTTAGCATTCTAGGTTTAAATATCTACTCTAAATATGAAGGATTTTGCTTAATGAGTAGTATATATTCCCCAATATCAGACCAATAATTTGATACTCAGCTTGTCTAGGCGATATACTGATTGTATTGCATGATCCGGAAGATATACTGTGCATTAACCATCATACCAACAAAGTACTATTTGGTTTTGTAAATATGTTTTTTTATTTGCTCCGGGGAGCAAACAATCACAATTTTTATTAACGGTATCAGAAAATAGCATATTTTTTGCTCTTTAGCTTTTGTTTTATATATAGGCTTTACAAATAATCATTTGCCTTTGTTCATTACATTTGGTTTTGCTTCTGACTCTTCCTATTCCTGATCTTGCATTATCATTAATTTATGGACATGGATGTAAATTTATCCGAGCGAAAGGTTGGATACTTTTTAGACAGCCCTCGTAAAAGCAATTACTGTACTTGGAAAGAATATTTTATTTCATTCTCGAAGTGCACTCTCTGTGTCGGAAAAAGAAGAAGAATGGAAGTGAAAAGAATGCGAGCATTTGCTTTACCAAACGATTAAATAATTACGTTTCTAAAGTAAACTTACACTTTCGAATGTTCAAAAATAACAAAATAAAAGAGCGTTTGCAACCAGGCAGAAATGCAATCAAATGATCGGATGAGTTCACGATTTGAAAATTCGGAAAAACAAAATGGTCATAAAAAGAACTACAAAAAAGAACACCCAGTAAAAATACAATTATTTTCTTCGAATTCTAATATACTAACTCTGTTTTTACTTCCACAACATTCATTACTTTCCATGTATCCACTAAGTTTAAAACAGAATTTTTGAGTGAAATAATAAAGGAGCATTCGATTGAGAACTATTTATTCTGTAAATGTTATCAATTTCTATAAGAATTTCATATGCCGTTTTCAATTTTAACTACAAAGGCAAACCCTATTCTCCTCCTAGAATACATTTCTGATACATTTCTTTAAAAATTGTTCAAACTGTTCTAAGGACAAATTATAAAAGTTGCTAAAAATTAACATGCGGTTATTTTTAAGGGTAAGAGCTGTAGACTAAGTACAAAATAACTTCAAAAGTTGAACTAAATTTCTAATTAAATTTAAAATTTTTGTCAATAGCCTTATTGTTTTTTATTGATTGGAAATCAATTTTCCAATATTTTAAGCGTAATTAAACCAACTTTTTATCATGTAAGTAAATGATGTTATTTTGGGATTGAGGGTTTGGGCGACAGAAAAACTCTGTAGGTGAAAAATAAAAAAAATTATTATTTGCACGAGCATCCCAAAAAATCAGCTTTTAATAAGATGTTCTCATTATATTTAGAAAATCTCTGATTAAATAAAGTAAGTTAATGACTACATCAAACACGCTCAAAATGTCATTTTGTGCACGTGATTTTATGAAAAGAAATAAACAGGAAATGTGATTTTTTTAAAACCGTAAATAAGAGACAAATCTTTTTTGGATCGTTTGCAATACTGAAGTGAGTTATTCAATGAAACAATGGAAATGAATTAAAATATAATTCAACATGCCCGAGCACGTGGTGCTTTGCAGTTCAAGAAATGATGTTCTGGCATGATATATTGAATTATTCACTGCAGATTTCATTTTAATCTTTATTTTAGTTTTTAATATTATCTTCAGTTTTCTGAATTTTGAATTATAATAAACTAAAAAAAATTTGTTGTTGTTGTTGTTTCTTATGGCAATTGCCATGGTCAAGTTCACTTAGGAAGCCTAATCGATGCATTTTGTTTTGTAGTAGCTCCAATTAGGGACAGGAGTAAGACTTTTGCTACTCACTCATCAAATTATTTTGCACAACCCCTTTTTACAGAGGGGCACTTTTACCCACCTTACCGATAGAATAAAGAAGAACAACCTAACCCGAACCAGGAAGTTTATTCTTATAGATACAATATATATGTGCCTTTTATTGTAATTGTTTATTACGATATATATGTTCTATTTATGTAATTGGTGTAAATTTTATCTAGAAGCTTTTTGGTAATGAAAATAAAAGTTTCTGAAGTTGAGTTTTGGCCATTGAATCCATGTTTAAGGAACTATGAACTAAATAGAAGCTAATAAGAAGTTAAAACGAAATCTTTAAAAATAAAAAGGATATGTAGAATAAAAGAATGATATTAAGACTCACTGATAAGTATCAACTGTTTTTATTTTTATTAAATTACCAAATATTCACTGAATATGTGAAACAATAAGTTGAATGAAACATATTCTTCCTTTATTATTTATGTTACCGTTAAAGTACATAATGCAGTTATTTTAAAAAATACCTAGTTATTCCATGAAATAACCGATCGTGTTCGTTAAAGTGTGTAATATGTTATTAATTTGACACTCTAACTAGTAGTTCTATGAAATAACTAGGTATTCTATAAATTAACTGATGAGAGACAGTTAAAGTGTGAAATAAACAATTTATCTAAAAGGAAATAATATGTATTCCATAAATAAATTAATGATAGGCCATTAAAATGAAAAGGAAGCAATTTATCTAGTTTTTACAGAATATAAATGGTATTTATGGAAACGTACCATAAAAACATTTATTACAACAAGGATTACTAAAATGACGTTTGGAATTACAAAGAACATTATTTCTAAAACAAAAAAAATTGTTGACACACTGGGTTTTAAACGAACAATTTTTTTTAAATCCCTGAGCAGCTTTGAGCTCTAGCAACCGATCAGAGAGATATTTCTACATCCGGTACTTCTTAGATTTTAATTTTGTTCGCAGACACTGAACTGGGATCGGGAATATAATTGTTTTAAGCGGCCGTTTCTTGAACTCAATTGGAAAAATCCTTCTTCTGTTATTTTTATGATGATAGCTAAAATAGATTTGGCATCACCTTTTCCTCTGTCAACTTCAGGCACTGGGATACGGACGGTAAACCCGGTATATAACCTGCGATATATATGATATAGATTATTTCACACTTTAACGGGCTGCAGATCGTTATTGTATGAAATAACTAGTTAAGTCACGAAATACAAGAGAGTTTTCACACTTTAACGGACACGATCAGTTATTTCATGGATTAACTAGGTACTCTATAAAATAATGGATTTCATACTTTCATGGTAACATTTACACTTACTCATTTTGAAGAGATTCATGGCCGCTTTTTGACAGCGAAAGCTTCACGCCAAATTCGTATTCCATTTATCTTATTTGTGGAATTTGCTACGTAGAAGTACATTTGAAATCGAAATAATTGTTTCTGAAGGGAGTTTCATGTGCTGAGAATATCCCTTATCCGGAAGTTTATTATATTAAAACTCAAATGCAATTGTAGAAAAAAAATAATGGTATTAAATATTTTATTTAAATCTTTCAAGATAAAAATTCAAATTAAGTTCAATACAAATTTATTTTTAAAAAATGTAATCCTATTAATTTATTGACTATTTTTTTCGTTGCTTCCCGAAGTATAAGCCCCTTGTGTGCCGGCAAGCATACCAGAATGCTTACAAGTCATTTCATAATTAACAGTAGGATAAATTTCGAAAATAAAGCCATAGGCACGAATGCAAAGAAAAAAGGGGGAAAGTAAATACACAAGTTAAAATCACAAAATTGCTCACATTCTAACAGAAACACACTTTAGATGATGTAATGCAGTTGAAGAAGTATCATAAAATAAAATAAAACATTCAAAACACAAATGCAAAAGAATATATACACGTATTTCTAGACAAACACACTGAAATAAAATTTAGATGAAAGACTAAAATGAAATTTGCCATGCCTATTTCAATGTATCATGTCAGAACATCATTTCTTGGACGGCCGAGCACCACGTGCTCGTGCAAGTTAAATTACGTTTTTTTTTTATTTTAATCGCTTCATTGAATGAGTCACTCTAGTATTCCAAACGATACCAAAAAACTTTGTCTCGCATTTATTGTTTTAATTGATATCATATTTCAATATTTATTTCACTTCGTATAATCACGCGCTCAAATGACATTTTTATTGCTTATTTAACTCATTATTATTATTAACTCATTTTTTTTAAATCAGAGTTTTTTAAATGCAATGACAAAAGTTGATTTTTTGAGATGCTCGTGCAGATAAAAAAATTCAATTTTCCACCTACGGAATTTATTTATTTTTCACCGAAGATTTTTTTAAAAAAAATTTCCGCCTACGGATTTTTGTTTACGCCAAAAACCTCATTCCCAAAACAATATCATGTTCTGACATGATAATAACACGGGATAAATTACTATTAATATATTTACGAAATAAAATGAAAGATGATTTATTTTGCACAAATGCAATTAAATGAGGAGGCCAAGCTATATTATTTTTTAGCAGACAGTTCCTGAATTTTAAAGAAGATTTTTATCAATCAAAATGAAAATTCTAATCATGTATACTTTGAAATAAAAATATACTAAATTTGCCATATATATCAAACTGTACAAACCAATAAAATAGAGGAAAAAAATAAAACTTCATCTATGTTCTCGGGATTCTAATAAAACGATTTGTCTCTACATTTTCAATATTTACTAAAGCAAAGTGAAATCAGACGATAATAATACAACTACAAAGAATAATACAAACTAAAAAGAATAAAATAAATCTAACACAATCATGAACGAAAAATTTCAATTTTAACTGCAAAAATAATTGGGTTTACCAATCCAGGATAAACTTCCAATGGAATTTTAACTATTTACTGAAACGCCTCAGGCTTAAGAAAAGAAAGAAAACCAAAGAAGCAAAAGAAGTATTATTGCTTTAAATCGCTATGGAGAAAAAAAGAATAGAATGAATGTATAGATATTGATTTGAGTTTTTTTCTCGGCTGTAACTGAAAATGATCAAATCTCATGTGAAAGAGAAATTTAGGAGATTTAGTATTTTTCTTTCTTCATATATAGTTTTGGAATTTCGAGCCTTTTAATGTATCAGAAACATTTGCAACGTTTCTTTTCATGCATTAAAATTTTGAAGTTAGGTAAGAATTCTGCTATTTATATTTTTATATATGAAGGCCAAAAATACAAATAAAAAATAGAAAAAATTTAAGCCTTTATCTTATTATAAATTTTTAAAAAAATTAAGAGTAGTAAATTTTGATTATTATGGCACATAACCGGCAACTAATTATTAAAAGGTAATTATAAAAAATATTAAAATAATACATATATATTTAGAGAGCGCCTATGTTGCTATTACTAAAAATATAGTGCAACATAGACAAACGCAACCAAAGTAGAACCGAAATAGAAACCAAAATAGAAATGAAAGTGAGCAAACAGTAAAGTATGTAAAAGCTAAAGTAGAATCCTATATATAAAAGAAATCTGGCCAGTTGACTTTCTCAAGGGTCACCATCAGGCAAAGATTTCAAAAAGAGAGAATTCTTTTCTGTAAACGGATTTGACCATTGTTTTTTCTTTGATTCAGTAAATTCTATGCTTCTCTTAGACTTTGTGTTTGAGGACTTTTCGGGTCATGGCAGATTTTTTTTAGACTGTAGTCAAATCCGTTTACAGGAAAAAAAATCTCTCTTTTTGGAATCTCTGCTTGATGGTGACCCTTCAGAAAGTCATTAGCCTGGATTTCTTATCATATAGAATGCTACTTTAGCTTTTACCTTTTTCCATTTTTGCTCACTTTTATTTCTACTTTGGTTTCTATTTCGGTTCTACTTTGGTTGTGTTTGTTTATGTATGAAGTATACAAATAAAAAGTGCCAATTGAAATCGCCAAATTTTTTTTTAATTTAAAAGTTTGAAAGTTCTATAGCATTACGATTCCGAAAAAACATTTTTTTAGCATTTTGTATGTTTATATGTTCCTTTTTCCAGCTACATAAAAATATCCTTTTAGTTACAAATGGATTTAATTTAATGAAATCTCTGCATTTTAAGTTTTCGCATTCACATGCAAGTGAAAATTAAAATTGACACACTTTTATGATGTCAGAACATGATGTTATTTTGTGAACGAGGTAGGCGAAAGATTGAAATTTTATTATCTGCACGGGCATCTCAAAAAACAGTTTTTAATAATCCGTTGCCATTGCATTCACAAAAACGCTGATTAAAAAAATAATTTATTGACTACAGTAAATAAAAACCTAGAAAAATGTCATTTTGATCATGTGATTATATGAAATGAAATAAATGGGAAATGGGATATTTTTAAAAACAATCAATGCGAGACAAAGTTTTTTTGGATCGTTTGCAGTACTAAAGGGACTCATTCGATGAAGCCATTAAAATGAATAAAAATACTATTTAACTTTCAAGAGCACTTGGTCCTTGGCCGTTTGTAGAAATGATGTTCTGACAATGATACATTGAAATATGAAGGATTTGATTTGAAATCTAATACGAATTTACACTTTAACTTTTTTATTGATTATTTAGAAATTCCCGTGCACTAACTTTAATGCTAATAACATTAGCAATACACATTGTTCTATTGATTTGGTGATAATGATTTTAGTTTTATAAATTTTTTTATCAATCTGATGTTAATAAATTTAGCAATATTAATTTTTCCATCAATCTCATACTAAGGATTTTCGGAATATAAAATTGTCGATCCATGTTGTGCTACTATTTAGTACAAAATAATTTTTCGATCGACTTCTGACTTTCAAATGCGGCTGATTTATAAATTTATGTAATTTAACAGAAGGATGATTAAGATTTAGAATCATTCTGAAAAAAATTCAATTTATATATTTTATTCCAATACAATATTTTTTGAAAAGTACTTATATATATATACTAGCCGCCTTTGGCGATCAGTCGGTTCGCCAGTATTAATGCTCGCTAAAATTTTCTTATAATATTTTATGTAGCTGTGTCTCATAACAGGTTTTTCATCAAAATATATTTAAACCAAACAAGTTTTGATAATCAAATAATTCATTTAGAGTATTATTTAGTATAATTTTCTTCAGATGTTCTGTTCATTGTACTACTTATCTTTCTCTTTCTATCCGAGCAATGATTGTCCCGGAATTGATATTTTACTTAAATGGTGGAGAGAAAGGTCTAAAATTCTACGTTTTTATAGAATAATGAGATTCAAATTTTCATAAATGTAAACACACTAAACAAATAAAGACACAATTGGTTTTCAAGAGATGCGAAAGTTTAAAAACAGCTTGGAAAATGCCGCGCACAGAGGAAAATAATGGTGACACACACAAACTTCTTTTTTTTTTATTTTTTCTATTCTTTTTTTCTTCACTACTTTTCTTTCTACAAACCCTTTTTGCTCTCTGTCATTCTTTTTTTCTTTATTTATTACTTTATTATGACTTTATTTTGAGCAGACAAGGATTAAATATCCATACCGACTAATAATAAAAGCAACTATTTTCTTTCTTTTTTAAACATCCCGTTATCTATGAATGAAAACCGACTTCGCGTATTTCTTTCTAAACAAATCATAATTTATTACTTCCTGCAATCTTACTCAGTTGGTGTGGGGGGAAGGAAATGAATATTTTTGGCGGGAAAGTAAGAAAAGTGTCGTTTTAACTATTTTCCTCGTAGTTTTTTCATTTTTTTCTCTCCATAAGAACCATCCTCGCGTCTTAACGAAAATATTAAATAAAAATTAGCCGAATCGGTCGAGCCGTTCTCTAGTTTTGCGCTTAGCAACGCATTTCGAGATACATTTATATATATACAAGGTGGCCAGAAATAAAACACCCCTACTCTGACCTCCATGGATATCGAACTACTCAGTGTAAAGGCTCAAAATTTTGTACACATACTATTCAAAATATGGGGAAACGGATTTCACGAAAAAAAAATTAGTTCCTGAAATCACCGATAGGTGGCGCTGCACAACTGGAACTATGATCAAAAGACACAAATAATAATAAAAATTAAAATGTTTATGCGGAATGGAATGCTTCCATGCTTCCTTTTTAATTTTTCTGCCCCTTATGGAAAATAAAAATAGTAAAGAAGCTAGAACTCCCGTTGTAACTGCAATTTCATACTGTAACCAGAAAAATTTGCATAAAGCATGGTTAGAAGCCATGTTCTGGGAAAGAAGTTAAAAGGTGGGGAATGTCATTCTTATTAGTGATGGCTGTCACGCTGCCAGAACGCGCTTTGCTTGTGAAGTTGTTTTACGAGAATAAAGGAAATGCTCCAGCAGCACTTCGAGAGTTTCGCCGACTTAAGGATTTGCGTAAGGGACCATTGCTTCCACAAGCTCTCAGGAGAATGATCGCTCGATTCGAGGAAACTGGACATCTTGGAGTTCAGCCTGGTCGAGGACGCAAACCGGTTCGTTCAGATGTCGTTGAAGATGTTGCCACCGGTATTGTTGAACAGTCAATGGATAATGTTTTAGGCTGCAGTAGTGCACGTGCAGTGTCACGACACTTGGGTGTTCCCTATAGCACAGTGTGGAACGTACTCAGAAAAATGGTGCATTGTTTACCGTACAAAATCCGCCCTAATCAACAATTGCTGGCCACAGACAGGTAGATGCGACTGACCTTTGCATTGACATTTCTTGCTAGAGTTGAAGTGGATGCATCGTGGCCGTGGTAGATTCTGTGGAGCGATGAGGCCCATTTCCACCTCAGTGGAACAGTGAACACCCATAACTGTCGCATATGGGACACGACAAACCCCCGTACCTTCCAAGAGATTCCACTCCACTCACCGAAAGTTACAGTCTGGTGTGGATTCACAGCCACATTCATCCTTGGACCGTTCTTTTTCGAAGAGGTTACTTCCAATGGCCTTGAGACATGTACCGTGACGGCCAACAGGTACAAAAGGATGCTCGAAACATTTGTTGTACCCCATTTGCAGCAGCGCCAATGCCTTGACACCATTACTTTTATGCAAGATGGAGCACCTCCACACATTGGACTCCCTGTGCAACAGTTTCTTCGCCAACATTTCACCACTGACAGAATAATCAGTCGCGCGTTTCCGACAACTTGGCCATCTCGTTCACCGGATCTTAATCCGTGT
>JAOUZG010042847.1:0-19515 GCA_026289955.1 Argiope argentata
TGACTACTTGGCTAATATGTCGCTTTTATATGTCTTTAAGAAATTTATGAAACATTGTAACTGCTGTAAAAGGAATTATGAAGTTGATATTCAAATTGTAAAACTCAAAGTTTAATTAAATTTTTTTAGGTTTCAAAGAGTCAGTTAATTTCAAGTTACATGTTAATAAAAGATTAGGAAATCGTTTTTATTTTTCACTTTCGCTCACCTGATCAGGGAAATATGGTAAAATTTGGAATCGTGTTCGAGAACCAATGAATTTCCTAGGTCACATGAATCTACAAATGCAAAGGTAAAGAAAGGAATATGAAGTTTAGGCGAGTCCTCTTCCTAGCATTTCTTATTATGCTCAGCAGAATCATTAATTAGCTAAGCGAAGCTTTGAATTTAACTGTTAAAGTGTTCAATGAAACAATCTGAAGGGTAGTTTATTTATTTATTACTGGGGCCTTTCAACAATAAGTAATAAGTATGCAGGTTAGCGTTAAATATATAAATATACATTTAAATTTTTTTAGTAATCCGTATTTATTACAATATCTTTTATTTATGCCATGGAAATTGATTTTTAATATATTGTTATTAAAAAGTTGTCATTATTAATTTTCTTTGCTTTTATCGATTGCAATCAGGAATTCTTTTCTCAGAAATAAGATAGATAATATTTAAAAGAAGAAATAAAATTTGTTATCAATCTTAAAAAATCATCTTACTTTCGAAATCTACTTTTCTAACTGTCTTGTTTCTAATGTAAATTTAAATTTCAGTAATTTATGTATCTTAAAACCGAATTTACTTATCTAAGTTACACTAGAGGTGATCTGAATTTAAATAAAATTTACAAAAACCACCTATTACTGAATAAAATCTTGAATGATGTCTGAATGCTTTAGATAACGGAAACACAAATGAATTAAGGAGGCTTCACCACATTTGAACCGAGATTTCGCATTATCCTGAATATTAAAAATTATTAAAATTCTTCTTCAAATCTTTTATAACCACGGTTTTTATAACCACTATGCATTTCAGCAAAAGATTTTAGTTGAAGATATAATTTTTCCATTCATTATTTTTGATTAATTTCTTACTAATGTGTTCATTTTTATTATGAAGACAAGGATTTATCCTGCCACTATCAGAGTAATAGATTACGCTTTCCCAAATCATACTCAGTTTTTATAAAAAGTATATCAATTATTACGATGGGGTTTAAATTACCATAGAAATAGTGATAGCGCATTGAAATTATTTTTAATATATTATATAAAAGAAAGAGTTATAAAATGTTTCGAGCTCTATGGAAATATTATGTTTAGTAATGCTCTCGAGTAATTTTATAACCTTTGTATTCTGAACAAAATATGCCGTTTAGATGTCATTATTGACGATGACATTATCAAATATGTCATTGTAAAGAACATTACAGAATATATTTTTATAACAGATAAATCTTAAGTATAATTCGAATCGTTTGTATATCGTTAGTATAATTACTAAATTTTGAACAATTTTAGACCTTAAGTGTTTAACTTCTATAATTTTTTTGCATTTGTAGTGATGAGACGGAATTTTTTAACTGATTCATTAACATCGTTCCTTGAAATACCTACAAAAATACTTTTAGAAGGATGAATATGTAGAATAACAAATGCTATTTCATTCATTAAAAGTTATTATATTCGTTAACATTTAAATTATAAAATGCTTTGTCTTTATCTTTAAAAATTATTAGCATCATTGTGACGTTATTTTCAGAAAAATATTAAAGATAATTTAGTGAATTGAAGTTAATTTTCCTCCCCATTCCAACAAATATAAGCAATAAAAGTTTGAATTAAAGAGCATGGTTCTTTTCAAGTACTGATGATTAAATTGTCCAAAATTACAGCACTTCATTCGTCATCACTACAGCGACCTTTGTTTATCCGTACAGATGTATCTCAAATAGGCATTTGAGCATGTTCATCACAGAACTAAAGGAAAGCAATATCTTATCTGCCGTGCAAGTCAGAAATTGACTCAAGTACAAACTCAATGGCCAACGATAGAGAGGGAGGCTTACGTAATAGTATGGGCCTTGAATAAATTCAAACCATGGATTTTTGGATTATTCATTAGGATCGCTAGTAACCATAATGTCCTAACTTACATCGTTAAGAATGCCCCCCCCCCAGGAATTCTGGGAACAAGTATTTCTTCGGCTCGTTACTTTATGGCATCATTGTGTTCAGGCCTATGGTGTGTACTTAAATTGATTTATACCCACAGCGTCGTTTGGTAACTTTTCATTTGAAGGCCCCCTAGTGTTAACATGCAATTAATAAAAAAATGAAAAAAATATAGAATTAAAAAAATAACATTTGAATTGACTGAACATGTAATGTAATCTCAGTATCCAGAAATTTAGAAAAAAATAAGCTATCTGATACTAAATTAAAAGAATTAATTAAATTTTATTTGCAATTAAAAATTAAAAAAATATATTGTTTGTTGTGAATTTGATATGCATGTATGCATATTCTTTTCTTGTGATTTTTGATGTAGAAGATGATAAAGAGATAGGAGCACGTTGATTCCGAAGAACATCGTTTCAGTTTAAAATATTCAGACTGGAAAAACTAAACATGAAGGAAAAGTATCAGAACACCAATGATTTGGATCTGAAACAAATAAAACAGTCTTCATTAATTTCAGTTTGAAAAAGATAAACAGATGTTTGTGTATAAATCATTTTGCGCAAAGAGAGCACATATATTAATTTTACATGCGCTTGTTATATTATTTCTAGAGGCAAAAAGTCGATAAGGAGATTGTAGAAAATGGGTATCACAACATTCTCGTTCAATAAATATATCTTTTACATAATGGAGGGAATAAATGTTTTTTCAAAGTCCTGAAACCTAGTTATAGTAATTATATTTTTAATGGTGCAAAAATTAGTAAAAAAAATAGGAAAGTTTCGTTTTGATGATCATTTTGAAAATTTCAAGGAGTGTAAATAATTACGAAGTTCTTCACTAAACAATTTTATTACAGAAAAAATATTGAGGAAGAAAACACATTCAATCACAATCAAAACATCCCTTGATTTGCATTTAAAAATAGCTGTCGGTAAATCTGAATGGGCGTTATAAACTTGCCCTTGAATCGTCTTAAATATAGTTGAATGATAAAAATTCTTTCCATTGTTCCATGATTCAAATGTTATTACTAATTAATAAATTTCAAACAATTTTAAAGAATTCTATTAAAAAAGAATTTCTGACTTATTGCTGTTATTAATTAAGATGCACCTATAAAATTATAAACAATTACAAATAAATCCTATATTTTAAATTTAAATTATCCATGAGAAATAAAAGCAGACAAAACAGTTTTACCTATGAGACCTGCGAATTCTAAAAAACTAAAAATAATAAACACAATGGAAAAACAGTAAAAGAAAACAATTATTTTAATAATTTTTTTCAACTTAACTTATATGAGGGGAAAAAAACTGGAATTACAGTATAACTGTGCTATAGAAAAAAATTATGTACATACATGCATAATTTCATAATTCCATAAGTCAGAATTCCTGCACATAATAAATAGAAAAAGGTAAAAATGTCAGGCAAAATTACACGTTTTTAATGTAATTTGATGTTTAAAAATTCGATGCTAAGAAAATTATAGATACCTTATTTTATACTAGACATTAATCTGAAATTTACACTTAATTAATTGCATTTACACAAACAATACTTCCTTTGGAATATAATAATGATTTCCTTAATTTCTAATAAAAAATATTTTTAAAAGTCAAAAAACAATTAACTGAAATGTTCTTAGCTATGTAGTTGAAATTGAATATTATTTTCTTCATTAAGAAAGCATTTATTATTTCCATTATAAAATATAAAATGTAGAGCTAAAAGCAAAGATATACCTGCGACCTCCTTTGCTTCTAACCTTTCTTTCTGCAATCTATGGCAATTTCGTGATTTAAGCCATTCTTTAAACGTTTTATGATATCAAAATGTACGAAGAAAAAAGAGAATAGAAGCACAGAAAATAGAAAATCTCCAAAATTATCGTGATTTTCAGTCATACTTATCGTTTAGACTTTGTCAAATGGTTTGTGGTTTGTAAAAGTATTTGTCAAATGGTTTGTAAAAGTACTTTGGAAATTAACGTAATAATATGAAAAGCCATTTTTAGGGTTATCGTATTATAACTATTCAATAAAAAATAACGTTTACGAGGTACAGTTTACAGACGAGGCAGATCGTCTGAGATTTTGTTATTGTTTTAGCTTCAATTTTACCTTTAACATGTTGCCTTTAGTATTTTATTAATTCTATCTTTTAATTTAACATGTTCTAGAACTTATTTATTTTTAAAGCCAAATAGCAACTGCTTTTATGCTTGCCATTTGGACTATGGTTTCTGTTAATGCCAAATAAATTTTATTTTAATTCTAGCTTTTACCCGCGACTTCGTACGCATGGCCCACAAAATTAACCTAAAAACAACTTATTTACAGTGTGCACCTGAAATAAAGCGAAACAGCGAATTAAGTCCGCATTTCTTTAAAATAAAGCCAAGTCTATTTTATTTATCCATCGAGATTGAGATAGCTACAACAGTACTATACACGTAATTTTTAAACTTTTAATTAAAATGAAAGTACAGTTGTCAACAATTACAACACACTGAACATGCGTGAATTTTCTACGCCAGTTGGCAACGCGATACAGTTTACACATTTTTAATTTTCTTTATTCTGTTTTATTTCAATTCAAAAGTGCTTCAAAATGATTCTGAAAAATCGTTTAATAAATAATGTTTAATTTTAAATGCATCAACACTATCAAAATAAAGATAATTGTTTGAAACAACCGGTTGAACCATGTTAAGCCTAACCTCCTTTGCATGGGGAAAAACTGTAGTTTTATACATTTGGCTGAGGGGAAACGAAGAATTTTGGTGGGAAAGTTAGTTTTTAATTAATAAAAAATTAATCATTCAATTAACCGAAATAAAATGTAGCCTATCTCCTATTCTAGACTATAATCTATACTTGTGCTAAATGTCCTCTATTTTTGTTCAGCTGTTCTGGTATGATTCAATTACATGCTCCATCCATCCAAACTTTCCCATTTATAATAGTAGTATAGATTTTGCAGGAAAAAAATAGCTTAGACTGAAGGAATCAACGTAAGTCTTAGTGAATAGATTCTAAAGGTTTGCTACCTTGAAAAATGCATTTCTTGATTGGTGTTTTTCCCAAGACTGCTTTGAAAATGAAATAAATATATCAAATTAATTTCTAGAAAGGAAAGTTCTAAAATTTATAATTTAAGAAACTGACTCTAAGCTAAAAAGATTTTTATTTTTATTAAATTTTATTTGATAATTGAAATTCAGTCCTTGTCTTGGAAAAAAAAACATGAAATTTTATGAAATAAAAAGAGTCCCCCTCCCTAGTAAATTATGTTCCGGCTCTTCTTCAATGGATGAAAAGAGCTTCGGGAAGAGAGCCTGGCAAAAGTCTTTAGTTCTGAAACTATTTAAGAAAATACTAAAATAATTTTTGATGTATAGCTAACACGAAGAAAAGATTATATGAAAAAAAAACTGGAAACTTCAACATCATTACTTTGGAGCAGGATTATAAAAAACGTAAAACCTAAGTCCCTGGTGCATTGTATACCACGTCGTGAGTTCATGACTCACGACAAGATATTGAATGTTCTATCGATATTCCCACTGTTTGGAATCGTGATGCATTTGATAATGAATATGCTTTCTCTTTACAGAAGTTTCATATCAGTCCATGAAATCCTCTCTAATTAAAAATGTATGTTTTTGTGTCTAGAAAAGTACGAGGCATTGAGAGCAAAGGATGTTGCTTTAGATTCGGTTTCTAATAAAGTCTGTCATATTAGTTAGGAATTAATGTCTTAGAAAATTACGATCAATTAAGTGCAATTATTTTTTATCAATAAAAACAATGGATTTTCTTTTTAAAAATTCAAAAACTTCGTCACTAAAAGTTAAGACTTCGATATCAAAATCGCTAAGCTGAAAAGTCCTATAAGTACCTCAATTAATTAAAGAAGACCTTTTTAAAAACTTTGATAATGGAAAGGAGAGTAAAAGCAATTTCTTATTGCTAAATCAGAAGTGTTTGAAATGTGCGCCCTTTATAATATATGGTAGAAAAATGAAATATGCAAATAATGATGCTATTGGTTGAAAACAAAATCATTAAAATAAAAGATACTTTTCCGTTAGTCAGCGCTAGCGAAAAATCGCCAAATAATGTAGAATTCTGCCAAATTTCTTTGGAGATTTTACACTTGAGCCTGACACTTAATGGAAAAGTATCAAAGAAATATATAATTTAAATAAAATAATGTGATTGTATGCAAATAAAAAAGTTTGAACTTCGTTTTTAAGTGTTGGATAATGAAACATGTTACCGTGACATTTTTTAAATGCTTTTTTTATTTCTCATTAAAGCCAAAATGATCGAATTCAAAGGAGGAAAAGATTTCTCTAAATAAGTAGATTATCAAACAATAATTGTCAAATCACTTAAGTCCAAGATCAGAGGCATTACTTTCGAAAATTTCTATCGTGAATTTCTCTCTGATTCATTAAATGTTTCCACTCTCAATATCTTATTCTTATATTGGCCGGGACTGCTGTGATGAAGTTTCTGCAATATTTTTTAGAAATGATGTTCTTTTTCCAAGCAAAATTACTCAGTTCTCTGAATAAAGTCTTTTGTGAAGGCTATTTTTCTTCATAAGTACTTTGTTGAAGTAGAATATTTCTGTTTATTTCACAAGGAAACTTTATTACGATTCCTTTTCATTTTTATCTGCGTTTAGTTAAGACATAAGTAACAAGTCTGATTTTTCCATCTTCAGAAATGTGAGTTGTTTACTATTAATCATTTTATATGTTTGAATGAAGACATAAATGGTTAAATAACAAAAGTGCTCAGCTGCTTACCTCTTGGAAAGAAAATTTAAAGAACAATTTTATATAAACATATTTGTTTTCATTCTTGATCACGTCATAAAGCAATAATTTTAAAACAAGCAGTAACTCCAAGTTAGATTCTTGAAATTGGTTCATTAAAACAAGAACAGATTCTAAAGGTAAGTAATATTTAATTTTACTCCTTCATCCCATTTCTTTTTAATTTTAAAATACATTATGATGCAATTAATTAATGTCAAACTTAAAAATGTTTTAAGATTCATTCCTATAAACTTTTTACAGTAATTATGAATCCTTATAGTTGCCTCAAATTTTAGTAAGACAAAATATAAACTTCTCTAGTTATAATGACGAGAAACCATATCAAAAATGGTATTATGGAGGCTTATTTATTGTGACAACAAGAGCACATTTACTTGACAAGGATCATAATTTAAAAACTATAAACAAAAACTTTTTTTACCTGTTTTTTTTAGCTTTACAATCTCATAAAAAAAATTCTGTAAAATTGGCCTACCCAAATTTAGACACATACCTGCCATTTATAAATTACTTCTTAAAGTTAAACCTGCCAAATAGAGATATAATTTTTTCTAGTTTCATATTAATACAATGTAAAATTTTTCTTGCAGCAATTTTATTAGGAAAAATATTAAAAGAACTGTTATATATGCAACAATACTATTTTAATTTCTATATGTACTTACCTTAAAAGTAAAATTGGAGCGAAAAGTTTTACTTTCCCTACAGAAAGCCAAGCATATTTAATTGACTTTTTTAATGTTTTACAAATATTATAAAATATAAAAAAGATTTAGTGACATTTCTTGACAATTAATTAAATATTAATTTTTTGACTAATTAAAAATATTTTAAATGGAGAGTAATTGTGGATTTATTTCATCATTATAGGCAAATTTTTTAGGAGGTCGTTCACTAAAATTATTAAAAAACTTCTTTAAAAAACACCAATAGAAAAACTTTCTTGAAATAGTAATAATACAGCTTCTTTGAGTATTTATTGTTGACTGGATTTATTGCAAATGTAGATCAAATTATCTTAAATATAATTGGTTTTTAATTTACATTTCATTTTGTTTTATACATTTCTGATATCTAAAATTGCTTTTGTGGAATTTTTTTAAGTAGAAGATAAATGAAATTTTAATTACATTTTTGTTACAAGAAAATTTTTCTTTCTAGATGGAGTCGACTTTGACAGTCGTTGAAAAACCTATTCCACGAAAAGAATCTCAAGAGCAAGAATACAAAACAAAGATAGTCTGGTTTAATGTAATATTTTTCATTTATTTGCATGCAGCCTCCTTATATGCAATTTATCTGGCATTCACGTTAGCCTCTAGGAAAACTGTTGCATTTGGTATGTACTTCATTTTGATGTAAGAAAAGCATATTCTGTTATTATATTAAAATTTTTTCTAGAAAGTTTCTTTGTATTAAGCATGTATTGTGTTCATGAAATTTTGTGCATCTAGATTGCTTTGAAATTTTTTCCACAAAAGGCTTTCTAAGCTAAACTGGGTTTTTTTATTAATAGGTAAAAAACTTTAAAAAAAGATCAGGTGCTCGAATTTTAGTTTTTTTGTAGTCTTTCTTCTGTATCTTTAAGTAGAGACTTTATTTGGTGCCACTATCTAAGTGGGTTATGAAAATGACATTAAACTATCTTATCAAAATATATATTACTGAGAATCTCTCTTTTACATTAAGGCTAAAAGATATACAAAAAATGCATTGCATTTTTAGCTACTATATCTTATTGATGTAGAAGAATTTTTTGATTTTTCAAGATTTTTCAAATCAAATGCTAGGTTTATCTACTAATAAATATCTTGAGTGTATAACTTTTACGTGTATTTTTCAATCATTTATTTCTTTTAACTCATTTAATGTACAAAGAATATGAACATGTCAGTATCTGAAATTTTTTGAATTTATGGAAATTGACTGTTGGTGTGTGCATATAAAAACTATAATATCACCAGATCTGTACGATAATGTAAACAAAATCATGATCTGCAATTTAGATGATTATTATATTATTAGTTAAGTTCAGGGTCTGTATTGTATAAATTTTTTATGCTTACACGATTTCCAAAATGGCATATTACATGAAGGATAGGAATTTTAATATCACAGTTGTTTTTTTTGTACAAAAATGCAGAAAATCAATAATATTTATTTATTTTTACTTGCTTAAAGGTTTTTTTTTTTGCTTTTTTGTATACGAAGCAGAAGGCTGCTCTGCTCTCCATCTGATCATGAAATCGACAATTCGAAAACGCTTTAAACTATATGAGTGAAATTTGATAAGTAGTTTTGATATTAAATTAATAGATTTTCAAAGCATTTTAAAACAAATTATTCACAGGAAAACGAAAATGCTGATGCTGCTTTAATTTAACCAAATTAATTTCATATGTATGTTCTTCTATATGCTGAAATGCCGTCATTAATTCGAAAAAATATTTTCAAAACTGACAAAATTAATGTCATCTAAAGAAGGAACATAGGGGTCACTGCAATTAAGGAGTTGAGTCATGGGATTCGAGAAAATATACTGTACGATGTAAAACCTTTAGTTATATCATGGATGTCTTTTCTGAACCTCTGATACGATGCCATATTAGATCGATTAAGAATTATTTATTCAAGATTTGCTCATAAAAATGTACTTTTCTCAAAAATTTGTAATCGTTATCGAAACAATTTATCTAGAAGACATGTTTTAATAAACTGTTCTGCCCTAGCTTCAATGAGACTTTAAAGTTTTAGTTCCGACATTTGTGATTTATCCTTTTTAATTGAAAAAAATCCACATATCTATTGTCATATCTGTTTTTTTGAATAGAAATTTATTTTTTATATGCTATCAGTTCTTAATTGATAATATATATTTAGCTCCCACCATTTATAATTTCATTCTTTTCAAACGTGTTTTAATATTTTATCCCGCACTAATTTTAAAACATCGCTCACTTTATCCTACAAAAGGACGCTGCTCGAAATTAATACCCGTCGAAATCAATTAGCAAAATAATTTTATAGTTAATATAAATTATTATGTAGTTTTATTTTAAGTATTATCTTGAATAAACATTCGGTTCAATAGGAATATTTATTATCCTTTTATAATTTTATTGTAGCTTCAAATATCATGCTGGTTAATATGAAATGGAAATTTGCAACAGAGATTGATCTTCACCGGTGTGTTTCCATCATTTTTCATTGATCAAATTGGCGATGCCCATCCTAAAAAATCGATAACTTATCTTAAAGATGCTTTGTTAATTTAAATAAACCGGATCAAACCAAGTAGAATATGACAAAAGATATAGTCGAATAACACAGGGCTAAAAATTTCACGAAAAATAACGTACCAAAATCTACATCTGGTTACGTTTGAACTGTTTTATTTGGCAGATTCCAATGAGTGCAGTGTTTTTTTTATTCTATAGTAATTTTGGTTTTAATTACTTAAACTTCGGTAGGCATATTTTTCTTGCTAAGAAAAGAAAATACGTTAGATAATTTTTCCTTATGTATTTATCTTATTTTTTAATTACAGCCTTCATCTATGCAAGTTTAGGAGAACTGGGTGTTACAGCAGGGGTGCACAGACTTTGGTCTCACAGATCATACAAAGCAAAGTGGCCTTTAAGAGTTTTACTATGTTGCTTCGCTAGTATTGCAGCACAGGTAAATTATTGAAATTTGTAGTCATTTAAAATTTTACAGGAGGGTTGTAATTACATATCTCCTTTAAACAGCATCTTACAACGCAAACGGATGACCAGATTACAGCGAAACTTAGTATATAGACTGTACACAAGATGAGTTTACAAAATTTCGAAAAAATAAAATTAGTTCTAAAATTTCTGCCAGATGAACCCTTTTCGGAAAAATATTATATGTAACACAATAAACGACCAAAACGGAACACAGAAGTGAGATTAAAATTTATTGGTCACTTTCTGATTGTCTTTTCATCAGACCATATTAAGTAAAGGCAAGGAAAAAATAACAGTACGTTGTTTGAGAGTGGGGAAACAATTCAGTTTGCAGAAATAAGAACAGATTAGGGAGGTATTGCACAAAAGGAGGAGCTGTTAATCGTGTCCAGGACGATGCAGGGAAAGGTGCTCCGTGTGATAACTTTCAGTCATTTGCAAAATTTCAAGTCGATGGATAATGTGTTCAACAGCAGATGGTAACTTATCAATTGTGATACTTTACACTTACAGCGTTAAGGAGTACTTCAACGTCACAACACCTGCACGATACACCAGATTTTTTAAATGACCCCATAACCAGAAATCGCAGAGACATAAAATATAACAACGTCTGCAAGAGTTTCATAGCCTAACCTGTTTTCCAGAAAGTTTCCTCAAGTAAGTAAATCTCGATTCGCAAACATGCACATCTCGATAACTTTTTAGAATCCTTTAATAGACAGCTTTTTCCTGTTTTATGTTTTATTGCTCATAATTCTTGTCCTGTGTTGTTAATATTTTTTCTGTAGCTTTCCGTTTTGGTCGTTTATTGTGTTAATGTTTTTCTGCAAAAGGTGTCCTCTAGTGGAAATTTTGGAACTATTTTTTTTCCTTCAAAATTCCGTGAGTTCATATTGTGATGGTCTATATACCAAATTTCCGTTCTCCAATTTATCCGTTCACCTGTTTATGTTGTAGGATGCTGCTTATGGGTGGGGTTTAATTATAACCATCCTGCACATCGAAGGTTTTAATGCGATGCACATCATGAATTGATTCTCTTTTAGAATGACATATACGAATGGTGCAGAGATCATAGAGTGCATCACAAATTTTCTGATACCAATGCAGATCCACATAATATAAAACGCGGATTTTTCTTCGCCCACGTAGGGTGGCTACTGTGCAGAAAGCATCCTGATGTGGCAAAGAAAGGGAAATCTGTAATTCTTGGAGATTTGCTTGCTGACCCAATCGTTCGATTTCACAGAAGGTAAGTATTTGTGCCCTCTATCCCCTGCTGAAAGTATTATTTATACTTGCAATGGATTAAGGTTTAAATATCTGTTTTGGCAGCACCTTACTTTGGTGCACATTACGGCAATAAAGTATTTTTGATTAACGGAAAGTTATAGATCTCCGATTAATATCCTTAGCTGAGGATTGTTGCTACACTTTTTGAACTTAATCGCATTTTTCTCAGAAAAAGTAAATAATATAAATGTTGCAAATTTCTCAATTCTATTTATTATTAAAACAAGGTATGTGCGTTTATTCACCGGTGCTTGATGTTCAACTACTGGATTTTAAATAGGAATTAAGAAACGAAGGTGTTAAAATCTAAAAGGGACAATTGAAGTTATATTTTGTTATATTCCCTGGGAAAATACATCGGGGGAAATATTAAAGATTAGTTTTCTTCCTTTTTTTACTATCCCTCATTATAATAAGTTAATATTTATTACAATGAAATCGAAAAAAAACTGCTAATAAAACACCTAAGAGTTCCAACCTTTAACTAAACTATAATATTTTATTTATTGCATGTTGACAGCTTGCTTTCCTATTCAAACTTGTATGATATAATTCAAATAGAAAGCTAAATTTATCTCGTCTGTTTGAAACATGTCCACAAACCGAAATCGCATAGTTTTGATTACATTAATGTTCAACTGAAAACAATAATACGAAAAAGAATTTATTAAATTTCAGTCAGATTAAAATTAGATTCTTTTCATGAGAAATCTGTTACAAATGTGATCGTAATCTCTTCTTTCTTCAAGAATAATTTTAATTCGAAAAGTTCTTCAAAAAATTTAACATTCAATGCTCTTGCAGTTTAAATAAAATATCTCTTTCCAAACATTTTTCAGCAATTGAGACACTTTACCATTTCCCGAATTTTAGGCATTTTTACGAAATGTTCATAAATAAAACATGCTCATAAAAATATACAGATTCCTGTAGCTCTGACATGGATCAATACATTCATTTTTCAGAAAATATCAAGTCATTCAATGATATTTTAAATGTACTTCTCTATTCATTGAAATAAGAATTTGTATTTGGTGAATAATTCATCGAACGTTTTGAATACAAAGGGTTGATTTTTTTTGCACTCAAATCAAGTTTTAAAATTGAAACAGAACAGACGATTTTTCGAAACATTATAGGAAGAATTAATGGCTTGTATTAAAAATTGAATTTGAGATTTTTTTCACTCAATCATGAATTATTTGAAGAAAACCTTTTAGAAACTTCTAAAAGTATATAAATTTGATTAAAAGTGTAAACTTAAGGAAATACTTTAATCTAGGATTATTTTGCAGGTTCTACGTTCCGATGGCACTTTTCTTTTGCTACATCTTACCAACTACGATACCCGTCTGGTACTGGGGGGAATCTAAGTGGAATTCCTTCTTCATTGCTGGTGCGGCGAGATACTGTTACAATTTGAATATCACTTTTCTGGTGAATAGCGCAGCTCACACGTTCGGCAACCAACCTTACAATAAGTACGTCATGGCCAGAGAAAACGCTTTCGTTTCTTTCTTGGTGCACGGAGAAGGCTGGCACAACTACCACCATGCCTTCCCCTGGGACTATTCTACTAGCGAACTGGGATACTCGTTGAATCTTACCAAATTGTTCATTGATTTCATGGCATGGATTGGACAAGCTTATGATTTAAAATCGGCTTATCCTCAGATGATCGAGAATAGGAAGATAAAGACTGGCGATGGCACGAGAATGAAGCTTGCGGGCAAATACAAAGAACTATCTTTCTGTGTACAATCTTGAGTTGCATGTAATAACTTTGAATGTAATAATGAATGAAATGTTCGCATGTAATAATTGTTTTTCTTCATTCTACTACAAAAAATTATCCCTAGAGTGCCAAAATTTAAATTTAATCTTAAATCAATTTAGCATGGTGAATGGATGTAATTTATATTTAAAAAAATCTACTATTCCTTAATATTTACTTTAAATACTATAAATTATGTTTGTTTATAAAAAATAACATTTACTATTACATGCTATTTATTTTAATTTGTATGAATTATGTTTGTTTGCAAAAATAAAAATAAATGTCTATTGCATTTCCATATAAATTCCATTTTCATGACATCATAATCCTATCATATACAAACACATGGGCAATTTGATTTTAAAAACACAAATAACTATTTTCTAAATAAGAAACATTATTTTAAAATGTTAGTCTAAAAGGTTTTGAGAAAAATGTATAAAACTTCTTTCAAAAGAATATAAAAACAGAAACTTTATACAAATACCAATGAAATAAATTTAAAAAAAATCTAAATATATTTGAATAAAAACAAGATTTAAAAAATCATACATTGTTTTAAGTTTGATATAGGTCTATGTTTTGATGAGACGATTTGTTGTTAACGGCTAAAAGATAAAGTTGAAAAATTATTTAGAACTGTGAATCTCTCAAATTACTTTTTAAATGATAGATTTGTTATGCTAATTTAAAACCATTGTTGTAAAAGAAAGCAATTCCATAATACAACAAGAAATATTTACTCCATGATAATGACTAAGTAAATAATAGTTAAAAAATAACATAAACAGTTTTGAAAAGTTAGTACTTGTATTTTCATTGACGTATTGAAGCAGTTGGCGCTTGTATTTTTATTAAAGTATACTTGCACATGATATTTTCCTCATTTTGTTCCGGTCTTCCTATTATAATTTGCAATTTCGAACAGAAAGTAATGTAAATTACTCCATGTATGGGTATTACATATATTTGTAATAGAAAATACTGATGTACATACATTGTTCCTATTTCCATAAAATCATTTAAGATGAATATGAAGCAAGTAATAAAAAAAATATTGTTTTTTCTGAGTTACATTCTTTTGTTACTCCAGACGAAATGCAGAGCACTCCATAAATTTCAAAAACTTCTGAAAATCATTAAAATCCTTAACACTAGAAGAAATTACAGTTTGAGGGAATATATTTGAAATACCTGAAGTGTTTTCCTTATTGAAAACAAATATTCAAAAAATGACCGGTATATGACGCACACACATGAAAACCAAAATGATGTATGCTAATCAGGATAACTAGAAAACAAAAGACTGTAAATGTAACTATCACTCGATGCCAGAAGCAATCATTACGAATCGAGTATTAGTGGTTAAAAGTCTTCATATGAGAGTTGGATACACATCCATAGTGTTGCAAAAAATGTTACACATGAAGAAAATCAAGGCGTATAAAACTTTATTTCATTTAATGGATACTAAATATAGAACACTTTTGGAGAAACAGGGAATTTGAAGGATTATTCGTAAGATGTCAGATCATCCATCAATGTTTAAAACGTGGACTATATATACTGCCATGGGGAATTTGGCAACCGAAAAATCAAGGAGAAGTAGCAATTCAACCGGCATTTTACAAAAATATTGCCTGCACTTGCACAAAGGGAACTTCACTCACAATGATTGCTAAGCACCATGTGTACAGATGAAGACCATTTTTCAATGTTTGGTCAGCGTCAATACATAAAGTCTTATGTGAGTGGCATAAAACCATCGTGAATAGACGACCAAATCACTATCTTCTCTGCCTGCGATTATTCGTTGTGGTTTCACCGTATCCTTCATTCAGAAACTTTTCTTTTTGAATAGTATCGGCCCGTATATGGTTTAAGAATCTCTTCCATCATTGCAGGGAGCTATCTTACGCTTTTTCAAGACCACTTTAAGCTAGTTTTGTAACAAACACGTGTGTTCCTGTCACCTCCTTCATGCAGGATGGTGTCCCATCTCATGTTGTTTGTTCTTTCAACACATTCTTCTTAGATTCATTAAGTATGGATCGAGAGATTAGAGGACTTTTTAGGTGTACCTCAAGATCATTAGATCTAACTTCTTGTCACGCGGAATCTTAACGTCTCGTGTCTACCAAAATTCTTTTTGCACTATGTTAAAACTGAAAGATACATTCATTGGGCCTTTGGTGAATGCCGATGTTGAAATTTTACATTCATTTGTAAAGATTTCTTTCATTTTATATACATTGTCCTCTCTTTCTTGAAAATTTGTGGTTATTAAGCACCTTTGTGTTGGACATTTTGTGCTTTAAAATAAAATAACCTGTGTTAAGTTATTGTTCTCTGCTTTCATGTATTGAATATACATTTTCAATTTGGTATATGAATTTAATTTATAGATTAATTTTTAATCATTTTAAAGTGGAAAAATCCCAAAGTATCTCTAAATATATTTCTACAAACTACTATTTTTTCGAGCATTACTTTTTCATTAAAATTTTCAGGAGTTTGATTGAATTCATGGCGCATTCTGTTGATATTCTCATGCACAATAAAAGATAAAATATCCACAAATATTACTTTTTATGACTCTGATGGTCAGAAGATTCTAATGTTCTGAGCGATTGTCAATATTTCACATATGTTACTTTAATTAGTTTTTGTAACACCATTCAGGTTCCTACGGGGAAAAATGTAAGTTCATTACTATCCCAAGTATCTGGTTCTTGAGTATCCTACTTTCGTACTATCCGGCCTAGTTTTATTTTATTGAAATTAAATGAGGAAAGCAAGACGTCTATTAAGTCATCTACTATAGACTTTACAAAAATCTAAAATATGACTTATACATGTATATCTCATAAGATAAAAGTCAAATATCTTATGAGATATACATGTATAAGGTTCAAAGAAACAAACAAAAGGACAATCAGTTTGATATATACAGGTTATGAAGTTAAGAAAATAAGCGATTTTAAGTAATCAATGTTTATCTTTTCAGAATAAAACACTTCAATATGTTGGTTATATATATTTTGTAAATGACCTTTTTTAAATATATTGTTTAATGAATATTAATTAATTGTTCAAAAATTATCTAAAAGTTATAAAGATGCACTTAGAATGTTATTAACGAATATGTTCGTTAATAACATTCGGAAAATAAACAATTTCTATATGATATTTAGTGTAATATCTTATAATTTTAAATGGCTCTTACGATTTGGATCAAATTTTATGTTTAGATAAAGTTTTGCCTTTTAAGTTCCTCTATATAGGTGTCTTTCCGGAAAAAAATCACCAAATTACATGAATATCCACAAAAAACATTTTTTAAATAACTAACCATTAGCTATCCATTTTCTATCTACCCTCATTCTGACTATATACCATCCCGGACAAAGTAAAGGAGTATAGTAAAGCTAAGTGTTAAGTTTAAAAATAAAAGAAGTGATATTTAAACAATAATATAGCAAGTGGATTCCTATAATATGTTAATCTAAGTGCATCTGTGACTTTTTTTTATTAAAATGACCAGTTGATATGTAGGTAAGATTAAAAAATATTCATTTGTAAACAATATGCGAGTCGCACCTAAATTTTTTCTCCAAAGAAACGCAATATTACAATAATTGCCGATTGTTGTCTTGGTCTTCCAGATATTATCCAAACTTCACTACCCAAAGCAGTTTCCTTCTAAATTTTTTTATAAGGGAAAATGTATAAAAATAGAACATTATCATTCTTTTTAAATTTTCTTTTTACATTTTTTAAAAAACTAATTACATTAAAATTTTATACATCATAATATTAATAACACATATATATGCACAAGTAAGTTGAGTATTTATATGCTTACAGATTTACGCCAGTTAATTAAGATTAAATTTGGATTCACATTTATTTTCTAATTCTAAATAATAGCTAAAATTTTCTAATTCTAAATAATTTGTGAATTTTAAATTGCTTAAAAGAATATGAGATTAGGAAACAAAGTCCACTAAATCAATCAGACTCTCTACTACTATACTGCAAATCAATATCAGATTTTTAAACACATGTTGCTAATTGTTCAGCTTTCTCAAGATAATTCTGGAAGTTGCCCCTAGATAGAGTTACAAGAAACGAGGAACTGCTTTAAAAATGTTTTATTCTTTAATTACTTTAGTTTATTTTTAGTTTTAATCAATTCAATAATTCCTTATGTATTTTTTTCTTGTAAATCTTCATGTTTTAGTTGGTTACTTTTATTCTTTAAAATTATATTCTATTCAGCAGTTGAATGCGTAGTACTCATATTGTATATATAAGAGATGCTGTTGTGAAGTGATTACGTGTCATTTGGGAATAAAGTCAAGTTTTGTTGGATTGAGGTAATGATTCTTATGTGTGTTTTCTGGTGGTTTTTTTTTCTTATATGTCTAGCACTAAAGGGTATACAGTCCACTCTTTATAGCCGAATCTGTGAGGTCATTCTCCATATTTGGTTCGTCGAGCCGGAGAGATAATTAAGAAATATATTCTGAAATTATTAAAAATTGAATATTTGTTGCTTAATGGAAGTTGTTGCTAAAAATTTTAAAACGTTTAATTTTGAATTTGTTATCAAATATGGCGACAAAAATAGATAAATTAAAATCAAACGAGCTATTCTTAGGTGCGCAGTGACTAAACTTGAAAATAAAGCTACTAGAATTTTGGAAACTGATCCGTTAGATATTCAAGAATTAAAAATTTCTAAAATTCAATTAATAGAGAAACAAAATCAATTAAAAGAAATAGATAATCAAATTGATGAAGTTATTACTGATTTGGAAGAGTTAGGGAAATAAGTTGAAGATAGCGAGAGATATTTGGAAAAATTCATTAGAATAAGTTATCAAATAGATGCGAAATTAGAATTTTCGTTATCTGAGAATAGTAAGATGCATGTAAATGCTAGTAATAGTGAGTCTATGTTAATGTCAAAACAAAGTGTAAATCTTCCCAAATTTGATTTACCCAATTTTAGTGGTGCTTTGGAAAATTGGATCAGTTTTAAACAGATATTTGTAACCACTATTCATGAAAATTCGGAACTTTCCGATTTACAAAATCTTTAGTATTTAAAATCATGTGTTGTTAGCACAGCAAGTAAGCTCATAAAGGGGTTTCCAATAACAGAAGCCAGTTATAAAGAGGCTTGGGGAACATTAATTTCGAGATTCGATAATAAAAAGAATCTAGCATATGCTCAGTTCAATAAGTTCTCAATAAGTTCTTAATACCAAACCTTTGAAGCCTAATTGCAGAAAATCAATTCTTGATTTATTAGATAATTGCAATGAAGCTATACGTAGCTTAAAGTGTTTAGACTTTGAATTTAATTATTTTGTTGATTTAATTCTTGTATACAATGTTCAATCCAAATTAGATGATAATTTAAAACGGCAATGGGAATTATCCTTAGATAATGATTCGTTTCCCACATATGAGAAATTTATTTAATTTCTTGAAAAACAAGCAAGAAGCTTGCAAGATGTATCAGATAATTTTTCTAAAAGTGAAAATAAACAAAGGGTAGGGCTTAAAAAAATCTGTAGTTAATCCAGTTATCACCAACTCTGAAGTTAAGTCGCATAATTCGATTTGCCCTGTATGTGTGGAATTGCATGCTTTTTTGAAGTGTCCACAATTCCTGAAAAG
>JAOUZG010042868.1:0-15751 GCA_026289955.1 Argiope argentata
ATATTATGGTTATTAAAAATATCCTCATTTCTAGTAAAACAAAGTAAGTTTTTCCAGTACGCATTTATTCTGTTTGTACAAAATATTTGCTGCTGGGAAAGTTGATTCCAGATAGAAATGTAAATGCTGAATGAGGAAAACATACCGATTTCCCTTTCAGCACCAGAGTCTTTTAGTATTATTTCTCCAGAGAGCACAACAGTGATACGGTTACCGGATATTAATGGTCTTTTCTTTTTATCTCGTATTTATTTACTCTGGTTACTGGTGTTACTCGAATTTTCGTAATGCTTATAGCAATTTTCATACTCGCATAATAATGTTGTTGCGTATTATATAAAATTATTTTGACTTCCTATCAAGATATTGACGCCAAATTTAGCGACTTGGCGTCGTAAGATGCTTATTCTTTCTTTTTCGTGAAAATATTTAAAACCCCTCGCTGCAAAAGCCAATCAAGGATTGCTTTCATACATTCATGTGGTTGAATGGTGAGTTAGGGGACCGATAGGACCGAACTCGCTACGTTAGGATTTGTAACCGAGTAACAAAGTTATTATACAAAAGTAATCACTTGTGTATCGGAGGATGTTATCTAGCTTATAAAGCTTTTACCACACTTGAAGCATTTCGCGGTATCTGATCATCTATATTATTGATTGCGATTAAACTCTTTACACTGTCAAAAGATCTAAACCAGTTCACAGTATATCTTTTACGATATTTTATGTGCTTTTTCTATGAGTGAATTGGTGTATTGTTATTGCAGTCCGTGAAAATTGAATAATTGTTATAAATATTTGAAAATAATTGCAGTAAATAAATTACTTTCAGTCAACTAACCTATTATAAACACAAAAGTGTAATTCTAAAAATGGTGCTTTGGCGATTCAGATAAATCTAAACAACTGATATTCTTAAAAATATTGACTTTATTTTTTCATTAAATGAAATTATTTCTCTTTCTGTTTTTCTTACATATGAACTTAAAAATTAAGGAAAATAAATGTAGGATATCCAACAGAGCTGTTTTATTTAACCATCATCTGCCTTCATTTTGTTTTGTCAACACCCAATGATGGATGCAATTCAAAGCAAGAATTGTAAAAGGTTAGATCATTTCCCAGAGGACGAGACACTTTCAATTAATGCAACATTCCAGAACAACGCCATCTATCGAGCTTTTGAGAAACTGTCCCAATTAATATTGAGTCAGAGGCTACTCAACAACGGTTCGGTATGGACGTACCCACGCGCCGGCGATTCCCGCTCGCGAAGCTATGCGATATGTTTTCAGTCATAGTGTTTTGCTGCTTCTAACGTCCTCCTAGAGGAAATAATCTAACTTTCTGTTTATTTAATATCTCCATGTTTTAATTCTCTTTAATATTTCCTTTATAATTATTCCCCTTTAACTCTAAATAAATTCTTTTATTTTTTAAAGAAGTCTCTTCATCCGTCGTTTGTATTCTTATAATCGTGGTTTAGAAACTAACCCATAAATATTGAGAAACCCCTAGACATCACGCCACTAAAACCCCGCTATCTGAAGAGTCTAATTTTTGGAAGGTTTATTTAGACTCCCACATAAATTATCAGCTCAAATACTTTCTTTTACTGATTAATACGAAAACTCATATTTGGCAAATTTATTTTTTGATAATTTTGAGGTGTTGATTGTGATACCATAATCGATTTCGGAACGCATCAGGTTGGCTACTTTAAAATCAGTGGAAGAGTTTTCGCTTTTCCTTCTTTTCTATAAATTTCTTTAATTTTTAATTTCATTACAAATTTCAATCTTTTCATCTTGCATATCTGAATTACTGATTAGTAGTACGAAGACAAATAAGTTTCTTTTATCTAAATATCCGTTCAGTTGTTTAAAAGGCATATATTAAATTTGATTATTTCAATTTATTTTGATTATTGACCCGGTTTAAATATATCTAAAGCTATTTTGGATCAAAATTGATTATTTTGGTCTGTATGATGAATTTATTTCCCCTTTCTAGTAATTATTTTAAAGGAATACAGTATAAAGAAAAAGAATGAAATCGATGATCGCAAATTTTAAATTATCATGTGAAAACATTATTATTTTTTAAGTCATTTTGTGTCTTAATTTAATTCATTAACCAGTTTAAACTGGTTTTTAAAAAATTACGAGACTTCTCTATCTATCTAAAGATAATTTTTTTTGATTTTCATTTTCACTTCTTCTAGCTGGCAAACAAAATTTTGGATCTTTACCAATTTTAAGATTTAAAGAAAAAACAGTAATTTCAACGAAAAGCTCTTTAATACTAGAAGATATTGCATACTTGGTAAAATCCAATGAACGCAATGCAGATTAATATTAAATTATATTCTAATATTTACAGTATTTTATGATTTACAATTAGTAAAAATGTGGTTATGATATCATTAAAGAATAAATATAAGTCGCGTTTTACAAAATTGCGGTAGTTAAAACTAAAAAAATTCCAAACAAGATGATCAATTTCTTAATGCGATATTAATTATTTAAAAGTAAGAAATCGTAAACAAACTGGATGACGACATCATTTCATAGAAAAGGCAAACGAAAAGCAATTGATAGTAATTTTAATTAAATATCTCAAACAATACTGGCAAAAGAAACCTCCAATATTATAGATCAGGTGACTCTCGGTCTACCAATGAAAAAATGAATATTTCTTGCCTTCAAAATTTCGGAGACATTAAAACCTCCTAAACCAAAACAACATCATTTTCTCACATGATAATAAATATCAAATATATGAACCTTTTCCTCTTTATATAATGATATCCACAAACCTTAAATTCTTCGCAGAATTCAAAATATTATACAAATATTAAAGCACCAGCATTAAATTCTAAGAAATAATTCTACATTTTGTACAGCAAAATCCTTATATTATTTCAACTAATCAAATATTCTTCATATGAATTGGTAAAATGACTTTATTTTTGAATTAAAATTCTCCCCAATACTAATTCTCTCAATGGAGGTTAACTTCAGCTTGCTTTATCTTCAAACAGAGTATTTGTTCTTAAAAGAACCCATTCCTAAAAGTTTCTTGCAGATGGAAATGAGTTAATGGTTGAGTAAATACACTGCAGTTGCCTATCAAGGACGCCAGTCTAGATTCATTTCCTCATTCAGGGAAACGGCGACGCGATTATTTACTGGCAGTGAATCTTTCTATATGTCTGGAAGAACCTTTCAGTTAGTCCTCGAATAATTGGAATGTAAATTCGAATACCTAGTAGCCGAGATGAGGTAGTGAATGGGCATACTTTGATTTACGAACTACGAATCAACAAACTTTGAATTTAATGGAAAGAGCTTGATTAATGGTATAAAAATCATTTATATTACGTTAGAGGTTGTGTACACCCTTTCACTGTATAATTTTAGGAATTATTAATATGAAATGTGTAAGATGGATTCGAAGATTGCAAAATAAACTATTCTGCGCTCATATTTTCTATATAAGAAATATTGCTAGTAATTGTGCTATTAAAGAACCAAGATTGTTATTGCAGTTGCATCAGCGGAAATACTTTTTTCTGTTATTATCAGAAATTTATTGGAGTTATATTCAGAGATTTTTACCATTTTAGGTACGAATAATATTGAATAAAGTATAAGATGTAATTTTCAATTCCTACAATTAGGTCACACTCTTCTTACATGTATTAATAAAATACATTTTATCCTAAACTATCCTATTCATTTAATAAACATGAGCAACTATTATTAAAGATATTCTCCCCTACTAAATCAATGTTGTAGATGAAAGTTAAAATGAAAATTAAAACGAAAGAGCCTTACTTTGATTAAACCATACGCTTCATTTACCTAAATTGCTCTACAGGGATCAATTATTCATGTAGATATGTTACGACTAATTCAAATACTGGTGCCTTTAGGGACCATTTACACGCCAGCTGGTAGCAAGAATAATTTCTTTTATTTAATTTTTCTTTGTTTTTATACTTTGGATTTAATTAAGCAAGATATTTTTATATACATGATTTTCTCTATTTCTTGGCGTGATGAAATCTTGGTATCAAATTTTACATTCGTGTATTGATATACATTTTTTTAAGTTGTAAGTTCGCGATATCTTCTTTTAAATTAGTTAATATTTCAATGCTTTTAGAATTTAATTATTAACTAATTAATATTGGTTAAATTTTAATTATGTAATGGGGGATATTACGAAAAAATTGATTGCTAGATCACATAATGATTTGTGACCGCCGCTGGAAGATTTGCCTGGTGAACTAGGCTAGAAGCTGTAAATTTCCTCGTTTTCCCCACTTGGTAATGGGAATTTCCCTCCAGCTGCTTGTTAACACCCCCATATTGTTAAGCGCCTCCAGACTGTCAGATGAGGAATTCTCTTCCCCAATAGGATCATTGCGTCTGGTCATTAGTTAAGTCCATTTAAAGAACCACACATGCATTATTCGTTTCTTCAGGGAAATAAATCGTATATTCAAGAGGGAAGAATGTCAAACCACCCAGAGGATAAACTTTATTTTTCCCATTGTGAAGGGACTGTAATGAACATGAGTTCGAGAAGGATCAGCTACAATACTGGATCATCAACGGACATTCCCACGATCGACTGAAGATGATTGAGGGGTTCATAGTAATGGGAAAAAGGCGCAGCTTCAAAGATCCTAGGGCACCAATGGTTAAAGTCTGACACTGTCCCTGCCTGCTAGCTTTAGCTGAGCAAAAGGAAGCGACCTTCACGCCTTGGGTGACCCTGCTGGGAGAATATACTCCCGATGTACTTCGCTCACTCTGCCCAGGAGCACCTCCTCGCCAGCATTAATATTCTAAATACCATCCATCGACTTACTGAAAAGCACAACATTCACTGTCAGCGGGTCCCTTCCCACATCGGACTTGAAGAGAGAGCTGACACCTTTGCTGTGGCGGCCACTGATGAAGTTGTTAATGTCGACACTCTCACGTACACAGAGATATCCTCGATTGCAAATGTGGAGACAAATAAGCTTTGGCGCGTTCCACCGAATAACTCCCGGTGCTTTAGAGATTGTCCTGGAGGGGGCCTCCAGATCAGGGGCGATAGGAAACAAAGTACAGCCCTCTCTCGATTTATCAGCGGACATATTAAAGGCCTCGCTTTTCACTTGGGACAAAAGTATTTCCCGGGCTGTCATTGGTGTAAGAGCGCTCCAGCTTCTCCCACTCATATTTTAAATTGCCTAATTTTTATAAAGCATGACTTTTTGGAAACATTGGGTTTTATGGAGATCGTCTATCACTTCAGGGCCATCTGGGATGAATAACAACAATAAAACGATTGAGGAAGGATTGCTAAACGGATATGGAGTGATAGGGATCTGAAGTGTAGCATTGTGAAAATGAGGGGTGGAGATTCGACAGAAATAAAATGAGGAATTTTTTTATGAGAAAGGAGAGAGCAGCGAGATTCCTTTTTAAGAATAAGTCAGAGAAGCTTCGAGTGATTCGGGGCATCTGTGTTAAAATCCACTCGATGAAGATCGGTGGATTCTTAGAACTACCCCTGAAGCAGTCTAACGAGGTATCCAATTGAACATCATTGTAATCATGCATTGTGAAATCATTATTGTAAACATGCATTGGAAATCATTATTGTAATCATATAATTATTCGGTAATCATGTATTGGAAATCATTATTGTAATCATATAATTATTCGGTAATCATGTATTGGAAATCATTATTGTAATCATGTAATTATTCGGTAATCATGTATTGGAAGTCATTATTGTAATCATGTAATCATTCGGTAATCATGTATTGGAAGTCATTATTGTAATCATATAATTATTCGGTAATCATGTATTGGAAGTCATTATTGTAATCATGAAATCGTTCGGTAATCACGTATTGGACATTTTGATTTTCCAACCCTGTTAGCACATGATATTGTATGACATCTTCACGATGCTGCTCGATATTCAGAATGCGGGTCAATATCACTAAAATATCAAAGAAAAAGTTGGAGTATTTTGTACTAATACGCAACATGGATAAATTTTTTGTAAAGTTTTCTAGGAAGCGAACGACCCTTATACGTTGGATTTTTGAGACTTCTTGCCGAGATCGTTACCAAATGACTTAGTGCCGCTTCACACTCTACATTATTCAAGCTTAAATACATTGCGGAAAATCATATATTCAAAGCAGCATTTTTAAAAACATTCAAATCCGTTCCATAATTCAATACCATTCTTAAAGAAAGATAGCTTACTTCACAGGGTACCAGAAGTACTCGCACCCATATATGACTATCCGGACCAATTGTTCTAAGCATATATTTTTCCTTACATTTAAAACGAAACACAATTTTGCAGAATTCATATATTTAATACGTACAAAAAAATCAAATTATCAATTAAAAAATTGAATCTCAACAACCGTCTTCAAGATGCAGTAGATATAAAAACTGTTATCCTATATTTATCATGATAAAGGGTAACAGTAGATCAAAATTTGGAACAAAACCAATTCTACTAAAAAGAATTTTTGAAGCCAGTTCCTACTTAGGTCAATAAAGAAAATTCTATTTTAGTTACTTTTTATGAAATTATTATTTATTATTCATTATCAATATCTAATTAGTATTAAATATTCATAAAATAAATATTAAATAAAAAGTATCGATTGAAGATCGAACAAGATATATAGATTCTGAACTAAAAGTAGGAATTAAAAAAAATTAGTAAAATTTCCATGGCGCCATCTGATGGTACGAAACTAAACTGTTCATATATAAAGTATTAAAAACTGTTTTAATTTTATTTGTAATGAATTAATATCTAAAAGAATTGTATTAACATCGAGTGTCATCCACCACAAGCTTTAAAAAATATATTTGAACTTGAGTAGATGAATAAGAAGTATTTTATTAACGATTGGAAATAGAACAAAATATATATAGGGAGAGTGTGAACCAGTTACAGGAATTGAAAAAAAGGCTGCAAAAAATTCTATTATTGGCATTACACGCTTAAAATCGAATACTATCCCACAGCGATGTTCATCAAAACATTTTCTCAAACAAGTCCATTTAAATTGAAACTTTTTTTTTATTTTAAAATCAGTTTATATTGCAATTTTTGTTTTCGTCTCGCATATGCGCATTATTTAGTAATATTATTTGAAAAGACATGAAAATTTTCGTAGAATAAGGTTTTTACATATGTTGCAATAACCTTTCATCGTATCCCTTATATATAAGTTTATTTAAATAACGTTCTTTGTAGTAGACGATTTATTAGTATTTTATGCAATATCTTAATATGCAAGCAAATATTTTCGATAAAAGTGTAGTTTAGTAGTAGTTAAGCGAAGGATGCCAAGATGGTGGACAAAAACACTTCTGCGCAACAGTTACGGTTACCACTGATGCATTAAAATTATCTTTACTAATAAGTATTCTTTTATCTGAGATTTTTTTTAAAATCTTTCACTATCGGTGCTTTTTCTCAATTTTGAAGTAGAGACGTTTTTATAGATCGGCTGCATCTTATAAAAACAAAATTTAGAGCATGTGATGTTGTTCGGCATCTAAAGACACCCACAACGTTTTTTTAAATTAAAAAAAAGTTTCTCCTACGTCTTTGTTTGTAGCGGAAGAGAGAATTTTGTAAATCATTTATCTCATTCAACATAATAACTGTGTAGATATCAGGGACAGGGTAAAGGTTACTTATAGTGTGCCCCTTGCCGCGCCAAGGATGTCAAGTCGCCAATAAAGATGGCGGACACTGTAAACAAACACTTTTATGGGTTAGTGACGGTTACGACTTTTTGCAATGTAATGATGATTTTTTTAAATCGATAAGCATTATCTTTTAATTAATTTTTTTTTCAGGCCTGGTGCCTTCAACAGATGCCTCCGGCATCTGTTGAAGGCAGCGGGCAGAATTTTTTAACTTAAAAAAAACATCCTACGGCTTCGCTTTGTTCGGAAGCGGGAAACTAGTAGCTTCGCTAGCACATAGAACATAAGGAATGTGCGGATAACATGAACAGTAAATAATAAACAATTGAGAAAGACAAAGATGAGAAAAGAATGGATTTAATAGGAAATTTCAAAGACATAATGTACAAACTTGAAGTATTTAATCCAATCACCTTTCATCCATTTCTCAGGATCGAAATGTTTTTTTCCATCCCATTTACCTGCCATACACTCTTGAATAATTGCCGACATAATAACTAGCGAAGAAAACAAACGATAGAGCTGTGAAAGAATGACGAGAAATGCGAATAATTCTATTGCAGACGGTTTTTAAAGAAAGAAACCAGACGACTTCGTAAAGAAATAAAACTGACGATTTTGTTTAATCGTATACTGACATTTAAAACGAGTAAAGGAATAAATATTTTAAATTCGCATTAAAAATATAATTGATTCTTATTAATTATACAAAAATCTTAATTATAATACAGATAAAAAATATTTAATTGATATTATTTTATTATTTAACATTTTTCAGAAAAGATTTGAAGCTCATGTACAATTCAACCATTGTAGGAAAAAGTAAGCAAAACAAGGGTTACTACTAGAGCTTTGTATTGGGTTGCCATATTGGCGACAAACTCGGGGGGCACACTAATGACCATTTTAACCAGGGACAGTACATAATCAAAAGAAAATAACGAAGAAAGAAACCATTAACCATCTTCCACACAAAATCTCAATGAAGCATATTTTTAAAATCCTTATCAACTCGTAATATATATATATTCCACTCACTCTTCATTTATTCTAAAAGTTCAAAATATTTCCCGCCATCCCATTCACCACATATCTGTTTTTTGAATAATATGCGGCATAACGAATTTTCAAGTAAATCGTCTGATCCGAAAAGGTATTACTAAAAGTGTTAGAAACTCCACTGCAGACGATTCTAAACCGCATACGGACAGTTGAGTATTGCAAAACAATAAATATTTGCTGCTTATTTTCACAAGAAAAATATTGTATGTCTTGTTAGCTATAGAAAAATTTTAATTATAATGCAAAACAAATTGAAATTATAAATTGAAATTTTTTATAACTTTTAATTTCACATTGTTTATAAAATAGTTGTAGTTTATGTACAACTCGACCATTGTAAAAAGTAGGAAACAAAACCACGTTTTAGTATAAGATCTTGCGTTTCGATTCCATATTGGCGACAAACTTGGGCATTCGCTAAACTATACTTAAACCGGTAGGTCTAATTAAAATATCCTAAACAATATTGTTATCAGAGTTGATTCCAATCGTCACGCCGGCTTCATAAATTTTCTGTGATTTCTTAATTTTTCGTGGAAAATATTTTTATGCAACCTCATAAAATGGCTTTTTCCAGTGTTATTATCGATATTTTTACCTTCTATCTGTACTATAAAAACTTTGTCGTTTGTAGTTTTTAAATCTATTAATCTTAATTATTTTAACCAGAATTATTTTTGTTTGAATTTTTCTTCGAGTTTGTTTGAATTGTTTGATTCACATCTATAAAAAGTTGATAATGTTTAATTATAAACAATGAGCAAAATAATTATTCTAAGAGAAAAGGAAATATATACTGAAAAAGCGTGCATAAAGCGTGAATTTTATCAAAATGCTTTGTTTACCTAACAAACATTAATAAAATCATTAAATTAATTGTTCTAAAAAATTTTCCTCGAAGAAAGACATGTTCATGCTTCGCATTTTTAATCCTATTTTTTGTGTAAACACATAATCTCTAATAATTTTCTAGTCATAAATCTCATGTTTTAATTCTAAAGATGCGTTGTATTATCTAGAAGTTGCATCTAATATTAATTAATTTAATTACTCTATATGTGCATTATATCTGATAATCTTTCCTTGCTTGACTTTACAAAAACGTTCAGTCTCTTGAACTTATTATGATACTAACCAAAAAAAATTATCGTTTAAACCCTTACATTATTTCCTTTAGGTCTTCAGAACGATATGTAGCTCTAGGTATTTTTCATAGATATTTAAAAAAATATTAAATAAATTCTCATTTAGAATCATAATTTGCAAAATAATAGTTAAACTTACCCAAATGGTGTGAGTTCCAAATACAAACATTTCCAAGTCAAAGGAATTCGTTTTGAAGTTTGTTAAAAATACAGCTTCATGTAAGATTAATTTTCAAGAATAAAACCTTAAAGGAAAGTCCAATCAAGAAGTACCAAAAAAAACCCATCATTTCAGATTAATTGTTCAATTCCAATTGTATGAATGTAAAAAAGATTGAAATACGTAGAAATGGGATTCTTTAACCAGAAAATGGTTGCATGCAAGATGGATGCCACAGTGAAAACAAATTAATACTATTGCTCATTGTTATATATGCCAGTCTGCTCAGAATAAACAATTAATAAGTAACAAGAAAGATAATGCATGTAGTTCAGTTACCGCAAGGTTTGCAACAAACCAAATATTGCGCGCAATAGATGGCCACGCCTACCTAGGAAAGATCACGTGACCACAATGGGAGAATGGGAAATCGTTTTCTTGATAAGACAAGAATTCGCCATTGTCCCATTAGGGTTACGTGATGATTTTGAGGTAGGCGTGACCTTCCACCGATGGCAATAGTTGTCCTCGAGAGAACGCTGCTTTACAATAGCTTCTAAAGGGATTTTGGACAAGTATAAGATTTCATGAAATGAATAGTGTAAGCTCCAGCAACTCGAAAAGTTCCATATCAAATGAAAAGTAGTTCCATTTTTTCAGTTCACATGTGTTTCTAATCTTTATACTTTAATACGAGTATATACAACAATTATCCATAATTATATCAGAACGAAGAAATTAATTTCCTTCGCCGGACAGCTGAAAGAAAGCTAAATGAATGAAATTTAGTGAGCAAGGGAACTTAATGTTCCAGAGGGTTCCAAATGGAATATTCAAAAGTACTAGAGACCCTTTATATGTACATCTTTGGTGTATATCAAGTACTATTCCAATAATACTCTACTGTTGTTTCAATATAACCAGATAACGTAGCTTGTTACATAATATTGTATAATATTGAACAATAATTCCATTTTTAACAATATTATACAATATTATGAACATTATTTAATATTGTATAACATTGTGCAAAATACGATTGCTTCTAAGGAAGGTGGTACTTTCGTCCTCTAACTATGATTCAAAATGAAGAGACTCGTCTTTTATCAGTTTTATTCTAATTTTGCTTCAAAAGGTTTAGTTTTTCTACAAGCATGATGTCAAACTAGATGAATTAAGCAAAATTTACAAGAATAAAATTGTTTCAATATGCCATATTTTCTGTTTATAGCGAATACGATCTCTGTTACATTTTATTTGTCCACTTTGTCTTTTTGTTGAAAATTAAATATAAAATCAAAATTTAGGGGAAAAAGAAATAATCAAAATTTGTTTCGATTAGGTTTCGTCCCGTAATGTTTGATTTAGATCCAGCATCTATTAGCAGGTTTATGTGCAACAGAGAATGATTTTAAAATAAATATGAACCTGTATTCCTGTATACCTGTAAATATGAACCTGTAAAAGGGCAATTCGATCGGATAATTTTATTAGTATTACCATTTCTCTGGAAAGTTTATTGACTTGTGGAAATGAGGTATTGATTTTGGTTTCGTTCTTATTGGATTATTGATTAAAATTATTTTTATTTTAAAAACTTCTTTACCGTAGTCTCGTATTCAGGTTTAAAAATGTGACAAAATGCATCCAATTCTTCTGATTAAAAGATTTCTAAGTGAAAAACATCCTAAGCTTTACTTCTTAGGAATAAATAAGGAGTAAAATCTAACGGATTTTTTAAAATTAATATTTTATTGGAAATGGCAATTTGATCGAATAATTTTCTTTTTACTATCGTTTCCTTAAAATTTTTATTTGCTTTTTAAAATGACATATTAATGTAGGTTACGTAAATCTGTTTGTATCATTGATGAAAATTCCAAGTTTTGCTTTAAAAATTGTCATTCCTTAGCTTTAATTTCAGGTTGAAAAATGTGGCAAAATTCATTCAATCCTTCTGGTCAGAAGCTTAGAAAGTGAAAAAAAATCCTAAGTTGAACTTCTAAGAAATAAATACGGAACAAAATCTCACGGATTTGAAAATTAGATTTCATGTTCCATTGAAAATGGCCAATTGGTCGCATAATTTTCATTTTGTAATAGTTGGTCTAAAAAATTTTAATTGCTTGTTAAGAAAATTTTTTGATAAAATTGTCGTACTCCTGGTTGGATCAATGATTAAAATTCTTCTAAGTTTTGTTTTAAAACTGCATTTTTGTAGCCTCAAATGCAGATTTAAAATGGAACAAAATCTGATCCAAATACTTCTGAAAAGAAATCAGAAGCTTAGGAGAAGAAAAAAAATCCTTATTTGTACTTCAAAGGAATGAATACGTAACACAATCTTCACTGATTGTAATATTAAAATTTATAAAAATAATTCTTTTCACAAAAATGTGGAACATTTTTTAAAAATGTTATATTTTATTTTATTTGGTGATAATTTCTCAAAAAGACAAAACTTATTTCATTAACTATCGAAGTTTTATCCTCAAATTTAAATTTGTAATGTTAAAATTTCTATTCCTCCTCAGAAGATCTACAATTTTAAAATCTTGTAATCAATTAATTTTCTATTTAAAACCGTTGAAGTGCAGTTGTATAAATACGTTGATTAACAAGGTAATTTAACCACTTTTTCAAAAATAATCGCTTAAATCATGCTCGTCGATTTAAGAAATAATACTGATTGTTTCTTTTTGGCCTATGAAAGAGGACCAATAAAATAATCTACAAAGGTCTAAAAGAACAGCAAATTCTCCGTTAGCTTTCAAGAACAATGTAAAGGTATGAAATGTAAATACATTAAAAGTTTAATTTAGCTCGCTCCAGTATATGAGAGGAAAGGGTTTGCAATTAATTTTTAAAGTAATTATTTTAAACACCATATTATATTCTTTTACCACAATCTAAAATAAATTAAATGTTACTGTTATTTTTTTTTATCTTTCACGAATAATTTTGCTCTATTATAAGGCTTACATCATCCTTATAAATATTTTTTTTACTTTCCATTTGATTCGCAAAATTATAATTATTATCACCAGCATTTTTAATATTTTATGCTTATATTTTTTTCTTTATTACTTCATAAAAAACTAATTATTCATAAAAAGTCAATTTTTTGATTTTAAAATCTTTATGTTGGATAAGATTTCTTTTATACATCCCTTAGAATATTATTTGAAAGTATTTTTTTAGGAAGTTACAATGATTTTTATATTCGCCTTTATATACATATTAATGCTATTTTATATCTTTCGATGTTGTTTTCTGAAATATAGAATAACTTGGAGATTTCTAACGAAAACTTTTTATAAATTAAAGTCTTATTGAAAGTATCACGAGTATATTCGTGCTGGCAATGGGTAACACCCTGCCAACCACGAGTATATTTGTGGTTGGCAGCGAATGGGTTAAGTCATTATTTGTCTTAATTAATTTAAGTCCTTAAGCCATTTAAACCAGTCTAAAAAACCAATACTGGTAAAATCAGGTCAAACTTTTAAAAACACATCTGCTTTTAAAGAAGCATACATAATAATAATGCTATACTAGTAAAAGCAGTTTAGGAAATCTAATGCGATTAAAAGATGTTGATGAATATTGCCATCTATGCTCATTGCCTGCGCGATTTCGAGCTTCAATTATCCGTTGCCTTCAATTACTCAAAACCCCTTAACGAAAATAACATCATGTTAAAATTTTATTAGTTTGATACCTTTGCAAAACAATAATAAATACTTTAGGACGAGTATATTCACATGTAAGTAAAAATAGCCGAAATAATAAAAATACAAGTTCTAAATAACGAAAACTTGTCATCTTATGGCTAACTGCCTTCTCATCAATCATCTTGTGGACAGAAGATTATTTTTGAAGCATGAATAATTGGAAAAGCAACATCAAAGAGGATTCTTTTCCTAAAGTATGGGGAACTTAAGGGAATTAGCAGCGTATCAATCAAATTTTAGTTTCATTGCCGCGTGTAAAACTGGTTTATAGCTTGTTTACAACTTCAGGAACTTATATCACGTCCAAAGGCAGTGGGATGAGGGAGGATTAACATAACATGAAAATAATGCTTCAGCCATTTCTGTTATATTCTCTGTTGTTTTTAAGTTCTGGGTTGATATTACTTTTCCCTAAATAACTAAATAATCTTTTTGGAGAACAAATTAGTTGAATAGAATATCAGTGCTGCAGAGTTTTAGGAGAAAACGATCCAAATATTGTTACGAAAATTCTCTCAAGAAGCTTGCGGTGGCCAGATTAAATGCAGATTTTAATGTCAACGAAACGTGTATTAATTATACTCAACGCCGGCTTTCTGGCACAAAGGTAGCGCGTCTTCCTCGTGTTCTGGGAGTCCCTGGTTCGAGTTCCTGTTCGGGCATGGCTGTTCTTCTGTGTGCTATCTGTGAGATGTGTGAATGTGCCCCCGTGTAAAAAGGGGCTGTGCAAGGAAATGTGGTGAGTGTGTAGCTAAGTCCTACTCATGACCCTAGATGTCGCTACTTCGAATACAAGAGACGCTCCTTCCGGCTTAAATCTGCTGCTGTATCAGCGGAGGGCTTGTCCATGGCAAGTGCCATAAGTAACAACAACAAATACACACAACACAAATACACAGCGCATTAACACTATTCAAACCGCTAATTACGGGTAATAGCAAATTTCTTGTTAGAAACCACACCGAAAAGAAAAGTTCTCTTAAATCAACTCAATCATCTCAGCTCTATTTCTGAACTGATTTTTTGCTCCTTCCACGCCACGCCTTATATACGTCCCTCTAAAGTGAGCAGGGTAAACGCAGAAACTGCGTGGGCGTTGAAGGTAAGTGTGGAAATTTCTACAACGTTCCATAGGAACAAATCTTTATTTCTCAACTTTCCACTGCACATTTTAGCGTGTAGTAATAACCGTTAGTGACGTCATTTTATTGCCAAGATGATCGCCAATATGAAGCTCTTCTGTTGGAAATCCCCTTCGAGCAGTTTCTTCTCGCAGACGCACGATTCCATAACAAATAAATTTTATACAGTTGAACTATTTTCAAATATTTACAAAATTACATCGAATTACATAAAATCCATGACAATGTGGCGAATGCTATATAATCCAGATAACATCCCTCGAACCGAAGTGCACTTTTGACCCAACGGGGATGTTACTCGGCTACTTACCATAAGATTCGGAGTTCGGGCCTAGCGCTCTCCGCTAATAACCAACAACAATATTAATGCAGTATTGAAATATATATATAGGAGATGTATTGTAATCCGACTGGTACATGATGCGTTGACAATATCGGAAGGAAAAGGGGATCAATAAATGTATGGGGAAAATATTACGTTGTTTGTCGAGTCATAAAAAATGCATATACATAAAAGAGCATATACATATTAGCTAAACTTCAGCCATTTCTGTTACGTGCTTTTTCAGTTTTGGGCTGATATTACTTTCCTCTAAAAAACTAAATGATCTTTTTGGCATTCAAATTAATTAAAAAGAATACCAGTGTAATTTTCTTTTTAACTAATCTTAATTGATAATTGATTGAATAATTAAAAGAATTTATAGAAAATCATCTTCTTTTAATAAAAACAATCATTTGGTCGC
>JAOUZG010042868.1:23406-46166 GCA_026289955.1 Argiope argentata
ACAGTGCTAATAATTGTGCAACAAAATATAATTTAAAAAACAGTGCTAATAATTATGCAGTAAAATATTATTTAAAAAACAGTGCTAATAATTGTGCAACAAAATATCATTTAAAAAACAGTGCTAATAATTGTGCAACAAAATATCATTTAAAAAATAATTGTTATGCAATAAAACGTCTTTTTTAAACAATCTGCTGAAATTTAGAAATAATTTGTGTGAAAAAATAATTGATATCGGTAAAAAATATAATGTTTTGAATTTTAAAAGGCTATAAAAATAATTTTTTATCAACATTAATTGAATCAACACCAATTGCATGTTGTACGAAAAAAAGATAAAATCTCGTTAATTTTTTAATCAACTAATAAATTTAAATTCTCGCATAAATACACATTTTCACTCTCAAAAATGCAATTTGTGGTGAAAAATATGGAAGTTTTTGATTAAACGGTCTGGCAAAAAGAACTTTATATCTTAATACTCACACACTGGAAAAGATAAATAATTTTTCTTAAAATATTATCTCTCAGAACAACTGCTAAAAAATAAACATTCACACTTTTGATTAAACAAAAAGAAAACAAAAACTCATATTGAAACCAATAAAAGGAAAGTTTATGGCTGATTTAAAAAAAGATTTCTAATTACTTGCAAATTTTAAGTAAAAATTAAATTATCAATTTTTATATATAATTTTTTTTCATTATATATTTCTTAGAAAAAGTATGAAATGATTCTGTTGCAACTGAATAGCTTATTATAAAATATCACTTTCCACTGCCTGTAATAATGCTCCTTTATGAAGTTTTATGAAACAAATAACTCCGTTTCTACTGATCGGATCCAAATAAAACTTCATATATTTATTACTTAGACCATGGAGTTAAAGTTTCCATTGGAAAAAATGGTTAGAAATTTTCTTAACATGTGATGTGGAAACAAATTAAAAGATGTTATTGTTGCTTATGATACTTATCTTAACCAAGCCCACTAACAAAATTAGCAATTTTAAGCATAGTTTCAGCGTCTCTTGTGTCAAAAGCGCCATCTAGGGGCAAGAATACGTGTTAACTATTGATGCTTCGCAGTCCTTTACACGGGACCGAATTCATTAATATATTTCTTTCATTTATCCACATATCGTAATATAGGCCTGGATAAAAGAACGATCACCTCTAACGCATTATCTCCAGGGGTGATATCTCGATTTGGAGGTCTTTCTGGCTTCGACATATTTATACGGGCAGCAGCCACCATGTACACGGTGAGTCTTCGGTCGGTGGGAGTCCAAACTCACAACTCAAGGGATACCAATCAACTTAAAAGTAATGATAACAATTCAAAGCAAAAAAGAATAACATTTTTAAGATAACATTTTCTCCTATTAACCATCTACCTGCTATACATCTATACCTTGTCGGTTAACAATATACTGAAGGAATAGAACCGCGTTATCAACTGCATTCATGCATCATTTTAAATAACAGTGGTGGAGACATATCGAACGACGCTTAGCAATAACTTGCACTTTTAAGTTCACTTCATTAGTTACACAACTTGATCTTTGAGAAAACACCACAGTCAGAAATCCCGAGGGTTCAGCTGTATTGATCACATTGGCCATGCAAATCATACAGCGTATGAAATAACACATTCATGGCGGAAGTCATCGTGCATCATGTTCAACCTCTTGGAGCATGAACAATTGCAACGTTTGGCAGTTGCGCAACTGTGGCCAAACAACCACTTTGTTTCAACACCTGGGACAGTCTTAAGTGATTCTAGATTTGTTAACCCCATTCCCTGTGATTTCAAGAATTATGGGCAAACAACGAAAGTTGTTACGAATTCATACATATCATGATAAGTGGAGAATGTAGCAACTGTTGGTACATTGCATGAAGATTAAGGAAACTGTTGTTGTTGTTACTTATGGCACTTGCCATGGACAAGCCCCGCTGATAGATCAGCAGATTTTAAGCCGGAAATCTTTTCAAGTAGTTTTTTAGTAGCGCCATCTAGGGCCAAGAGTACGACTTAGCTACACACACTTCACAACCTTTTTTAGCGGGCAGACTTCATTCATGCGTATTCATTCATTGTGAGTGAGAAAGTGTGAGCTAATAGTAGGATTGAAAAAAAAATAGTAATTAGCATGGCGACAGTTGTTCAGATGAAAAGCAAATTAGTATTTGATACGATTTAAGTATTTAAATATATTTTGTATGAATGCTTTTTACAGAATTTGGTATTATTGATAGTTAAGGTCCTCTACAAAAATCGATATAAAATTAAACTCATCTCTAATTGAAGTCGCTTCAATAAATTGCTAAAAGATGGGAAAATGCAATCATATTGAAGAATGTTTAGTATCCTACGTAAAATGAAACAATATAATCTGAAAAGTGCCAAGGGAACTTAGTATCGTAAAGATCAAACAGTCCCTATAATTTTTATATTTTTGTTTAATTTAAATTGTTTCATGTTTGTGACGAATGTATCGGGCATTCTATATTTTTTCAACTTTTTTTTTTATCTCAAGAGCTTTGAAATTTTTCAAACTTACGTTATTGTTGTTTAGGACCCTTTTTCAAGCTCGTTGACAGGCAACTATTTAAGTCGATTGAGCGTCTCTAGTTTTTCAGTAGCTCCAACTAGGGCCAAGAGTACGAGTTAGTTACACACACAAGACACGACCCTTTGTATGGGGCGGACTTTATTTTTGGATTTTTCATTCATTCATCCACAGATCGTCATTTAGATCTGGAACAGAGAACGATCATCTCTGACCCAGTACCCACAGTGGTATTACTCTCGACCTGGAAGACTTCCCAACCACAGATTTGACGGGTACCAACCGCCACACACTCGGGGAATCTTTTGCCTGGGGAGTTTCGAACTCGTCACCTAAAGAGTACCATCCATGGTTCTACCAACCAAGCTATTCTGACCCTGATTAATGAAACTTCATATCATATTTCTTTATGTTCATAACAACATTTAAAAGAAAATGAGTCTCGCATGCCGTAAGGCAGGGGCTCTCAAACTTTTAGGTTTTATGACCCCCTTTTTAGACTAAGTATTTTGGTGACCCCCCCCCCCAATGCTCTTTTAATTCTGTCTAAAGTTTAGACGGAGATTTTGAAAATTTGTCACTTACTCAAGAGTTCGTAGAGTATGTGTCGGGTATTGGCGCCACATACCTTGACACTTCATCTCTCTCCTTACTAGTATCATCTCATCTCGAAACATTTATTGAACAGTTTGCAGATTACATTCCAGTTAAGGATATGAGTGGGTTTGTGTGGATAGTCAATCCGTCCAGAGAGCAAGCCGTAACAAGAGCTGAGCTAAGTGCCCGTCATCATGATCAACTGATAGAGATTTCAAGTGATCAGTCAGCTTAAGTAACTTTTAACATAGGTTATATCGACACATTTTGGATACGTATTAAAAAGTAATACCCAGGTCTGTCCACAGCAGCATTAAAATTTGTGATGCTATTTTCTACACATTACAACTGTGAACAAAGATTCCCCAAAATGATAAATTTAAAAACAAAATCCAGAAATCGTTTGACACTGGAAAATGGCATTGTTTTGTGTCTTACAAAGCTCATTCCATACATTAAAAAACTGGTTAACTTTTCTTCGACATCTTGCGACCCCCCTGGAGGTCACGACCCACCTTTTGAGAAACACTGCCTTAAGGTATAGGATGACTAGTTTTCATTCGCGGCACACTCGTCAAAAAATGAAGACGTGCAAAATAACGTGTTGCTGCTTCTATTGTTAAGTGAAAAGCATTTTGCAATTCGTAAGGGCATTACTCTGGAAGAATAAAAACATACCCATGGTTGGCCATGGAATGACCATTGTTCGTGCTTTTTACCAGCCACTTGCAGTAATATTTGAAAAGGTTTCAGATGCTTCAGTTACTGCAATTGCAATTTCTTCCATAATAGATCGCTTCTTTGCACGTCTTCGTGTATTTTTCATGCACCAGTAAGCAAGGTGAGTTGCTGAAACATTCCTCACTGTCTCATAAATGAGCATATGATCGAATTGAATTTTCTAGTTATATATGCTCATTGCAGGTAAATAATTTTGGCGAATAATTGATGCCACTTTTATAGTAAAATTTAATGAATTACTCATTAGTGTGTGGTGTTAAGCAGTACAGTACCGTCAACTGGCAAAATTTTAATACTGTCAATTGGAAAAATTTCATATATTTGTTATTTAGACTAAAATTTTTTATTTTAGTCTAAATAACAAATATATTTAATTTCATTTGGATCTGTTCAGTAAAAGCAGACCAACAAATCTCTAATCACCACTAGCTTAATTTTACCACCCACAACATAATTAATACATAACTTACATAACGCCATCCTGTGTCCCCGGTGCCTATAACGCTAAGTTATCTTACCAGTTGGATGAACACAAGATGGGAGAAAGAGAAAAAAAAGGGGGAAATTTAAAGGGGGGGAGACGATACAGCATTCAAGGATTTCCAGAGAGAATGCCATCGTATTCAAATCTAACACGAATCTGTACAATTTTTTGCTGAAGCTTTAACTGGATAAAGGGGACAAGAATACTGAAACAAATGGTGATTATGGGTTGAGCTTACAGGGTAATTAGATTACCAAAATTTTGGCTGATTTTCACAAGGGGAATTCTGGTCTCAACTATTATAGTTCTTGAAGAGGTCTCGGTATTTATGAATATTGTTTACTATGGAGTGGATTTTGCAGCGTGAAAGGGTATTTGATGCAATTCTCCTGTACCATTCTTCTTCGAGATTTCTTTCTGGCTTTCTCATGTGCCATGAGAGAGTGAATATAATTAATACAGAAAACCATAAAACAAAAATGAGACGACAATTTTGCTTTCAATAAACCACAAACTTTCATTTCATTTCATTTCAACTCTCGTTAATATGTTTAATCGTTTTTAAACACATGAAATCAGAAGGAAATTTTAAAAGAACGCCCCCACCCATTTTTTTAAAACTTTGTTTGATTTTTCAATTAAGTATTCTTTTTTTTTAGTACTTGAAAAAATAAAAATTTGATCTTAACGTTTTTGAACACTTTCTTTTGTTTTTGTTCCTTCAGTTTCATTTTAAAACAAAATTACTGCATAATTTATTTATTTTTATCCATTTTAATAATTATAATTGGTTATGAGACTTTATGTCGTCAATAAAACGTTTGAGAATCAATCTCCATTATAATATTTATTCAGAGATTGAACTAAAATTTTCTAAGGAAAATTATTCTTTATAAAGAAGTTTTTTGAATAAACTTCAAGTTTTAAATGAAATAATTGCGCCTAAAATTAAAATAATAATAAAAGAATGCAAATTGCCTTTCATTTTTTTCCTTATAATGAAAAGCAAATTGTTCTCATTTAACAAAGTATTTTGATTTAAAAGCATTAAAGTACTTATTTTAAAAGCACTGAGATTAAATATAACGTTTCGTTCTGCAACAAGCAAAAGCCTTATCCTTTTAACAGAAACACTTATTATTCTTTTCATTTTCTGTCAGATTAAGAAAATTTTAATTTTTGAGATAAAATTTGAAATCTTACTTACTAATGAAGAAAAGAAATGATTGAATGTTAAAAATAAATGTAACGCTTTCATTTCCCGTGGTATTTCTGATTAAAATGGTTTCTTTCTTTAAGTAAAATAATTATTTAGAGATTAAGACGTGTTAATAATTAAGAATGTAAACTCTCAAGAGATTAACTCTTCAAATTATGTTTGAAAAATATTTTCAGGATTTTGGATAAATTATTACATCAACGAAATAATTAATAATAAATATTACATCAACGAAAGAAGAAAACGGGAATTCTATAGAATTTGTTAAAAAATCGTTCTATACTTTGAAATATCGTTTGCTCGGATAAATGGGAATTTTTCTCAGATTTTATCAAAAGATTTCCGGCATATTATCTGTATTAAAAATTTAAAAACTGTAATATATCTTTTCATTACATGGCTCTTAAAATTTCGTTACTTTTTTTCTGTTTCATGTAGAAAAACTTTCAGTCCAATTTTAAAGAAGTGCATAAAATCACCGAAAATTCTACTCTTGCTTTCCACAATAAATTTATTAGAATTTAAAATTACCGAAAATTCTTCTCATGCTTTTTACAATAAATTTATTAAAATTTAAAATTACCAAAAATTCTACTTTTGTTTTCAACAATAAATTTATTAAAATTTAAAATTACCGAAAATTCTACTCTTTCTTTTCGCAACAAATTTATGAGAATTTAAAATTATCCAAAATTCTACTCTTTCCTTTTACAATAAATTTATTAAAATTTAAAATGACCGAAAATTCTACTCTTTCTTTTCACAATAAATTTATTAGAATTTAAAATGACCGAAAATTCTACTCTTTATTTTCGCAACAATTTTTTTATAATTTTCATATTAAATTAGTGCCTTATTGTTCTCATTCACAAAAATGTGTTTGCAGACTTAGGATTAACACTATAACCTTTTCCAGGACAAATTTTGATTATTTAATAAAAATCTTCATTTTGAAATTGAAAAATTGTTAAATCTAATTACAAAAATAAATAAAAGCTGTTTCTTCATGCTTATACTTATATTTACATTCCAATTTTTGCACACAAATAAACAAATTATGTGAGTTAGCATCAATATCCACATGATGTAAGTTAAGCCTAAGACTATATTCGGGTAAATAATAAATTTTAGCAGGAGAATTTTAAATTTAAAGACGGGAGATAAGTGAGAAAAACATTTTTTTTTCGATTGTACATTTGTAATCAAAAACATACTTAAAATATTTATTTATTCATAGCTAGAAATTTCTTCTTTTTATAAGAGAATACAATTAAATAACCCTCAATTTTTAGAATAATACATTTTTTTAAATAAATCAAAAATCAAAATTGCCCGAGTGATTCAACATATCTTACTACGTCAGTTGCCTAAAATAAATGTCATTCTTGAAGGCAGCGAAATTCAGTTCTCATAAAAAATTGCACACTCTGCAGTAGAGAACAAAGCGATTCCAAAATATTTTATTCAAAAGCATTGTAGAGCAGTAGGAAAATAGCAGAAGATTGAAATTCAGAACGTTTTTTCAAGAATAAGATCAGCCTAGAATATTTGAAATGGTATCCTGATACAGGCTTTTTTTTAATCTTAAAAAAGCTCGAATAGGAAGTGTGTTTTAGGCATCAGTGAATTTTGATTTCATGAATACGTAATTGTAAATACATTCGATGTATCAAACATTTTCCCTTTTTTCGTATTTCCTTCCGTATTCTTAACAATCCAAGGATCTGAATGAAATAGATATTTTTTCAAAACTTTTATATTTTTCATTTAGATGCAAGGCTTACAAAAAAGAGTTTTTACATTTGAATACAATTTATGCTTGTTTTTAATTTGATGCACATATTGCCATAAAAATAAAAAAATAACCATGCACCAATGCTGTAAGTGTACAAGTAAAATCTACCCAAAATGGAAAAAATAGTAGGTCAATGTATTTAATTTTTATGAATACGTAATTGTAAATACATTCGATGTATCAAAGTACATCTGATCCTTTTTTATAGTAGTAATTAAATAAGAGATTTTGAAAAAAGGATCGATTTCATTCAGATCCTTGGCTCGTTAAGAATACGGAACAAAATATTTAAAAAAAGGATCAGATGTACTTTGATACATCGAATGTATTTACAATTACGTATTCATAAAAATTAAATACACTGACCTACTATTTTTTCCATTTTGGGTAGATTTTACTTGTACACTTACAGCATTGGTGCATGGTTATTTTTTTATTTTTATGGCAATATGTGCATCAAATTAAAAACAAGCATAAATTGTATTCAAATGTAAAAACTCTTTTTTGTAAGCCTTGCATCTAAATGAAAAATATAAAAGTTTTGAAAAAATATCTATTTCATTCAGATCCTTGGATTGTTAAGAATACGGAAGGAAATACGAAAAAAGGGAAAATGTTTGATACATCGAATGTATTTACAATTACGTATTCATGAAATCAAAATTCACTGATGCCTAAAACACACTTCCTATTCGAGCTTTTTTAAGATTAAAAAAAAGCCTGTATCAGGATACCATTTCAAATATTCTAGGCTGATCTTATTCTTGAAAAAACGTTCTGAATTTCAATCTTCTGCTATTTTCCTACTGCTCTACAATGCTTTTGAATAAAATATTTTGGAATCGCTTTGTTCTCTACTGCAGAGTGTGCAATTTTTTATGAGAACTGAATTTCGCTGCCTTCAAGAATGACATTTATTTTAGGCAACTGACGTAGTAAGATATGTTGAATCACTCGGGCAATTTTGATTTTTGATTTATTTAAAAAAATGTATTATTCTAAAAATTGAGGGTTATTTAATTGTATTCTCTTATAAAAAGAAGAAATTTCTAGCTATGAATAAATAAATATTTTAAGTATGTTTTTGATTACAAATGTACAATCGAAAAAAAAATGTTTTTCTCACTTATCTCCCGTCTTTAAATTTAAAATTCTCCTGCTAAAATTTATTATTTACCCGAATATAGTCTTAGGCTTAACTTACATCATGTGGATATTGATGCTAACTCACATAATTTGTTTATTTGTGTGCAAAAATTGGAATGTAAATATAAGTATAAGCATGAAGAAACAGCTTTTATTTATTTTTGTAATTAGATTTAACAATTTTTCAATTTCAAAATGAAGATTTTTATTAAATAATCAAAATTTGTCCTGGAAAAGGTTATAGTGTTAATCCTAAGTCTGCAAACACATTTTTGTGAATGAGAACAATAAGGCACTAATTTAATATGAAAATTATAAAAAAATTGTTGCGAAAATAAAGAGTAGAATTTTCGGTCATTTTAAATTCTAATAAATTTATTGTGAAAAGAAAGAGTAGAATTTTCGGTCATTTTAAATTTTAATAAATTTATTGTAAAAGGAAAGAGTAGAATTTTGGATAATTTTAAATTCTCATAAATTTGTTGCGAAAAGAAAGAGTAGAATTTTCGGTAATTTTAAATTTTAATAAATTTATTGTTGAAAACAAAAGTAGAATTTTTGGTAATTTTAAATTTTAATAAATTTATTGTAAAAAGCATGAGAAGAATTTTCGGTAATTTTAAATTCTAATAAATTTATTGTGGAAAGCAAGAGTAGAATTTTCGGTGATTTTATGCACTTCTTTAAAATTGGACTGAAAGTTTTTCTACATGAAACAGAAAAAAAGTAACGAAATTTTAAGAGCCATGTAATGAAAAGATATATTACAGTTTTTAAATTTTTAATACAGATAATATGCCGGAAATCTTTTGATAAAATCTGAGAAAAATTCCCATTTATCCGAGCAAACGATATTTCAAAGTATAGAACGATTTTTTAACAAATTCTATAGAATTCCCGTTTTCTTCTTTCGTTGATGTAATATTTATTATTAATTATTTCGTTGATGTAATAATTTATCCAAAATCCTGAAAATATTTTTCAAACATAATTTGAAGAGTTAATCTCTTGAGAGTTTACATTCTTAATTATTAACACGTCTTAATCTCTAAATAATTATTTTACTTAAAGAAAGAAACCATTTTAATCAGAAATACCACGGGAAATGAAAGCGTTACATTTATTTTTAACATTCAATCATTTCTTTTCTTCATTAGTAAGTAAGATTTCAAATTTTATCTCAAAAATTAAAATTTTCTTAATCTGACAGAAAATGAAAAGAATAATAAGTGTTTCTGTTAAAAGGATAAGGCTTTTGCTTGTTGCAGAACGAAACGTTATATTTAATCTCAGTGCTTTTAAAATAAGTACTTTAATGCTTTTAAATCAAAATACTTTGTTAAATGAGAACAATTTGCTTTTCATTATAAGGAAAAAAATGAAAGGCAATTTGCATTCTTTTATTATTATTTTAATTTTAGGCGCAATTATTTCATTTAAAACTTGAAGTTTATTCAAAAAACTTCTTTATAAAGAATAATTTTCCTTAGAAAATTTTAGTTCAATCTCTGAATAAATATTATAATGGAGATTGATTCTCAAACGTTTTATTGACGACATAAAGTCTCATAACCAATTATAATTATTAAAATGGATAAAAATAAATAAATTATGCAGTAATTTTGTTTTAAAATGAAACTGAAGGAACAAAAACAAAAGAAAGTGTTCAAAAACGTTAAGATCAAATTTTTATTTTTTCAAGTACTAAAAAAAAAGAATACTTAATTGAAAAATCAAACAAAGTTTTAAAAAAATGGGTGGGGGCGTTCTTTTAAAATTTCCTTCTGATTTCATGTGTTTAAAAACGATTAAACATATTAACGAGAGTTGAAATGAAATGAAATGAAAGTTTGTGGTTTATTGAAAGCAAAATTGTCGTCTCATTTTTGTTTTATGGTTTTCTGTATTAATTATATTCACTCTCTCATGGCACATGAGAAAGCCAGAAAGAAATCTCGAAGAAGAATGGTACAGGAGAATTGCATCAAATACCCTTTCACGCTGCAAAATCCACTCCATAGTAAACAATATTCATAAATACCGAGACCTCTTCAAGAACTATAATAGTTGAGACCAGAATTCCCCTTGTGAAAATCAGCCAAAATTTTGGTAATCTAATTACCCTGTAAGCTCAACCCATAATCACCATTTGTTTCAGTATTCTTGTCCCCTTTATCCAGTTAAAGCTTCAGCAAAAAATTGTACAGATTCGTGTTAGATTTGAATACGATGGCATTCTCTCTGGAAATCCTTGAATGCTGTATCGTCTCCCCCCCTTTAAATTTCCCCCTTTTTTTTCTCTTTCTCCCATCTTGTGTTCATCCAACTGGTAAGATAACTTAGCGTTATAGGCACCGGGGACACAGGATGGCGTTATGTAAGTTATGTATTAATTATGTTGTGGGTGGTAAAATTAAGCTAGTGGTGATTAGAGATTTGTTGGTCTGCTTTTACTGAACAGATCCAAATGAAATTAAATATATTTGTTATTTAGACTAAAATAAAAAATTTTAGTCTAAATAACAAATATATGAAATTTTTCCAATTGACAGTATTAAAATTTTGCCAGTTGACGGTACTGTACTGCTTAACACCACACACTAATGAGTAATTCATTAAATTTTACTATAAAAGTGGCATCAATTATTCGCCAAAATTATTTACCTGCAATGAGCATATATAACTAGAAAATTCAATTCGATCATATGCTCATTTATGAGACAGTGAGGAATGTTTCAGCAACTCACCTTGCTTACTGGTGCATGAAAAATACACGAAGACGTGCAAAGAAGCGATCTATTATGGAAGAAATTGCAATTGCAGTAACTGAAGCATCTGAAACCTTTTCAAATATTACTGCAAGTGGCTGGTAAAAAGCACGAACAATGGTCATTCCATGGCCAACCATGGGTATGTTTTTATTCTTCCAGAGTAATGCCCTTACGAATTGCAAAATGCTTTTCACTTAACAATAGAAGCAGCAACACGTTATTTTGCACGTCTTCATTTTTTGACGAGTGTGCCGCGAATGAAAACTAGTCATCCTATACCTTAAGGCAGTGTTTCTCAAAAGGTGGGTCGTGACCTCCAGGGGGGTCGCAAGATGTCGAAGAAAAGTTAACCAGTTTTTTAATGTATGGAATGAGCTTTGTAAGACACAAAACAATGCCATTTTCCAGTGTCAAACGATTTCTGGATTTTGTTTTTAAATTTATCATTTTGGGGAATCTTTGTTCACAGTTGTAATGTGTAGAAAATAGCATCACAAATTTTAATGCTGCTGTGGACAGACCTGGGTATTACTTTTTAATACGTATCCAAAATGTGTCGATATAAGCTTTGTTAAAAGTTACTTTAGCTGACTGATCACTTGAAATCTCTATCAGTTGATCATGATGACGGGCACTTAGCTCAGCTCTTGTTACGGCTTGCTCTCTGGACGGATTGACTATCCACACAAACCCACTCATATCCTTAACTGGAATGTAATCTGCAAACTGTTCAATAAATGTTTCGAGATGAGATGATACTAGTAAGGAGAGAGATGAAGTGTCAAGGTATGTGGCGCCAATACCCGACACATACTCTACGAACTCTTGAGTAAGTGACAAATTTTCAAAATCTCCGTCTAAACTTTAGACAGAATTAAAAGAGCATTGGGGGGGGGGGTCACCAAAATACTTAGTCTAAAAAGGGGGTCATAAAACCTAAAAGTTTGAGAGCCCCTGCCTTACGGCATGCGAGACTCATTTTCTTTTAAATGTTGTTATGAACATAAAGAAATATAATATGAAGTTTCATTAATCAGGGTCAGAATAGCTTGGTTGGTAGAACCATGGATGGTACTCTTTAGGTGACGAGTTCGAAACTCCCCAGGCAAAAGATTCCCCGAGTGTGTGGCGGTTGGTACCCGTCAAATCTGTGGTTGGGAAGTCTTCCAGGTCGAGAGTAATACCACTGTGGGTACTGGGTCAGAGATGATCGTTCTCTGTTCCAGATCTAAATGACGATCTGTGGATGAATGAATGAAAAATCCAAAAATAAAGTCCGCCCCATACAAAGGGTCGTGTCTTGTGTGTGTAACTAACTCGTACTCTTGGCCCTAGTTGGAGCTACTGAAAAACTAGAGACGCTCATATGGTTTAAATAGTTGCCCGTCAACGAGCTTGAAAAAGGGTCCTAAACAACAATAACGTAAGTTTGAAAAATTTCAAAGCTCTTGAGATAAAAAAAAAGTTGAAAAAATATAGAATGCCCGATACATTAGTCACAAACATGAAACAATTTAAATTAAACAAAAATATAAAAATTATAGGGACTGTTTGATCTTTACGATACTAAGTTCCCTTGGCACTTTTCAGATTATATTGTTTCATTTTACGTAGGATACTAAACATTCTTCAATATGATTGCATTTTCCCATCTTTTAGCAATTTATTGAACCGACTTCAATTAGAGATGAGTTTAATTTTATATCGATTTTTGTAGAGGACCTTAACTATCAATAATACCAAATTCTGTAAAAAGCATTCATACAAAATATATTTAAATACTTAAATCGTATCAAATACTAACTTGCTTTTCATCTGAACAACTGTCGCCATGCTAATTACTATTTTTTTTCAATCCTACTATTAGCTCACACTTTCTCACTCACAATGAATGAATACGCATGAATGAAGTCTGCCCGCTAAAAAGGGTTGTGACGTGTGTGTATCTAAGTCGCACTCTTGGCCCTAGATGGCCCTACTTGTAAAAACAAGAGACGCAAATCTCCAGTTTAAAATCTGCTAATGTATCAGAGGTTCTTGTCCATGACAAGTGCCATAAATAACGACACCAACAGCTTCATCAATCTTCATGCGATGTACCAACAATTGCTACATTCTCCACACATCATGAAATGGTATAGATTCGGAGCAACTATCATTGTTTGCCCATACTTCTTGAAATCACAGGGAACGGGCTTGGCAAGTCTAGAATTACTTATGGCCGTTACAGTAAACTTCTGGTTAAAACTGGTTGCCCAGATGTTGAAGCAAAGTGGTTGTTTGGCCATAGCTGTGTTAATGCAAGACGTTACAATTGTTCATGCTCCAAGGTGTTGAACATGATGCACGCTCACTTCCGTCAAGAATGTGTCCTTTCATGCGCTGTATCATTTGCATGGCCAATGTGATCAATAGATCTAAACCCTCGGGAGTTCTGACTGTGGTGTTTTCTAAAAGATCCAGTTGTGTAACTAACGAAGTGAACTTAAAGCTGCAAGTTAGTACGAAAAGTGGTCCGATATGTCTCCAAAAATTTTACTTAAAATGATGCATGTATGTAGTGGATACCGCGGTTGTATTCCTCCAGCATATTGTTAACCGAAAAGGTATAGATATAGAGCAGGTATATGGTTAACAAGAGAAAATGTTCTATTATTCTTTTCATTTTTGGATTGTTAACCTTACTTTTAATTGGATTTGTATCCCTTGAGTTGTAAGTTTGAGTTCTCACTGACCAAAGACTCACCGTGTACATGGTGGCTGCTGCCCGTATAAATATGTCGAAGCCACAAAGCCCTCCAAATAGAGAAAATACCTCTGGGGGTACTGGTTCAGAGGTGATCGTTATTCGATTCAGGTCTATATTACGATCTGTGGATGAGTGAATGAAATGTATGAATGAACTCGGTCCCGTGTAAAGGGCTGGGAAACATAAATAGTTAACGCTTATTCTTGTCCCCAGATGGCGCTTTTGACAGAAGAGACGCTGAAACTAGGTTTAAAGTTGCTAATTTTGTTAGTGGGCTTGTCTAAGATAAGTGTTATAAGCAACAATAACACCTTTTAATTTGTTTCCACGTCACATGTTAAGAAAATTTCTAACCATTTTTTCCGATGGAAACTGTAACTCCATGGTCTAAGTAATAAATATATGAAGTTTTATTTGGATCCGATCAATAGAAATTGTTTCATCAAACTTCATAAAAGAGCATTATTACAGGTAGTGGAAAGTGATATTTTATAATAAGCTATTCAGTTGCAACAAAATCTTTTCACAGTTTTTCTTAAAAAATGAAATGAAAAAATTAAGAAATAGAAATTGATTATTAAATTTTTACATAAAATTTGCAAGTAATTAGAAGTTTTTCAAAAATCAGCAATAAACTTTCCTTTTATTGGTTTAAATATGAGTTTTTGTTTTCTTTTTGTTTAATCAAAAGTGTGAAAGTTTATTTTTTAGCTCGAGTATTTTTTAGCAGTTATTTTGAGAGATAATATTTTAAGAAAAATTATTTTTTTATTCCAGTGTGTGGGCAATAAGATATAAAGCTTTTTTGCCAGATCGCTTAGTCAAAAACTTCCATATTTTTCATCACAAATACATTTTTGAGCTTGAAAATGTGTATTTATGCGAGAAATTAAATTTATTAATTAATTTGAAAATTAACAAGATTTTATCTGTTTTTCGTACAACATCCAATTAATGTAGTAAAAAGGATTTGTATAGTATTTTAAAATTCAAAGCCTTATTTTATTTAGCGATATCGATTCCTTTTTCACGCAGCGTACTTACAAATTTCATAAGATTATTTAAATAAGATGCTTTATTGCATAATTATTAGCACATGTTTTTTGAATAATTATTAAGAGATGCTTTATTCCATAATTATTAGCAAATGTTTTATTGCATAATTATTTTTTTAAATGATATTTTAGTATATAATTATCGATACTGTTTTTTAAATGGTTGTTGTATTGCATAATTATTAGCACTGTTTTTTAATTAAAACTTTGTCTCATAATTATTAGCACTGTTATTTAAATGGGTGTTATATTGCATAATTATTAGCACTGTTTTTTTAATTGATACTTTGTCGCATAATTATTAGCACTGTTTTTTAGAAATATTTTATTGCATAATTATTAGTTTTTTTTTCACTTTTGCAATAAAAATGAAATCATTTGTATTATCTCATCAAATATCTAACCGCTTGATTTATCTCCACTGTTGGATTGTAGAGAAAATGTTTCTTTATTATTTGAACAGTGAAATAAGAAAGTGCAATTATACTTAAAAGCAAGTGAAATTTTGAGATAAACAGACAGTCATATCTTTTAAATGACATTAAGATATCATGGGATTCATTAATGCAGTTCATTTATATAAAAATAACACAAATTCGTGGATATTTAAACAACAGCTCCCCCTTTTGTCATATTTTGACGTTTGATGATGATGACGTGTCCGCTTTACAGCGGAAGGAGGAGTGCAGTAGCTTCTGAGGGTACGCACCCCTGAGCACCCGAAAACAAAAGTCTGACTTGTAATACAAATGACACACATTTATCACATTCGCTCTCACAGCCCTTTTTTACAGGGAGGTAGGGTACATTCACTAACCTCACAGATAGAACACAGAAAAACGACAAAGCCCCGACCGGGACTCGAGCCCGGAACGCCCAGATTGTTAGGAAGACGTGCCATCTCTGTGCCAGGATGCCGGTATTTTGACGTTTGAAAATACTTTATAGAGGGAATCATTACCATTAAGTTATATATATGAGATGAAATAGGGATTAAATAAAATAAATATTTTTGGCGAATCAAGTACCAAATCGTACTTATAAATTGATGTTTCCTAAAGGAAGCAAAAACTCCTATCTTGTTACAAAGTTGCAGAATAAATTCTGCAACTTTGTAACAAGATAAATTCTTGCATCATTCTATCAATCAGCTAAAAGCAACGAATGATCTTTCCGATCTCTAGAAAGACCATTCAAAAGATCATTGGTCAACAAAATAACTGTAACATAGAAACGGGGTGCTATTAATCTTAAGGAAAGAGCGTGTTTTATAGCCCTGTATCAAAAGACAAGAGATGTTCAAACAATTCTTGTGATAGAAATAAGAAAGTACGGTGCACTTTTCATTGAGGGCATCAATCAAGTAGATGACGTGTGTAGGAAAAAAAAACCCGTCAGACTCAATAAAAGTGAATTATATATTTGATAATTCTAAATAGTTAAAAAACAGAGGATCCATTTTTATTAAGTAAATAATACGTTTTGGGGGGGCGTAATTTTATCGAGCTGTTACTTCAATAAACTCTTAATTTAGAATTTGATTTGTATTTTATTTTAAATTCGTCCGGCTTAACAAGACACATCGATATTAAAATAAATAAATCTGCTGAAACTCGGAGAAATTAAAATCTCCCTTATTTATGATACAATTAACTTCTGTTATTGTCTAAGGCACAAGCATTATAAAAATGAAAATTAAATCTTAGATCGTAAATTTCAAGTTATCACGTGAGAACATTATTATTTTTAAGTCCTGTTCTTGATCAGGTTCATGAACTCACTCACCCTGAGAAAGTCCCCTGGATGGGATGAGGGGCAACTTCTATGATCAGGGACCGGAAGCACTGGCGGAAGAAGTCTGACACAGCTCCGGGGCCTACAGACTTTAGCTCAGCACAGTGGAGAGACCTTCACTCCTTGGATGATCCTACCACATCTATACACTCCCGACGTACTTCACCCACACCGCCCAGGTACACCCACTCGTTGGCTACAAGAACACACTTTAAGGTAACCTGCAGGTCTTGAGGGGGTTTACGTCATCATTTATCGTAATTAATTTAAGTCATTAACCAAATTAAAACTCTTTGAAAAAATCACGCATTCATCTCTCTCTCTCTCTCTCTCTCTCTCTCTCTCTCTATATATATATATATATATATATATATATATAATATAATGGTCGGGATAGCCTGATTGGTTGAGCGTTGGACACGTCTCCATAGGTTATGAGTTCGAAACTCACCGGGCGAAAGATTCCCCGAGTGTGTGGCGGCTGGCGCTCATAAAATCTGTTCGTGGTCGCAAAGTCCTCCATGTCGAGAGTAATACCACTGGGGTGTACTGAGTCAGAGGTGATCGTTCTCTGTTCCAGGTCTAAATTACAATCTGAGATGAATGAATGAATTTGCATGAATGAAGTCCGCCCCCTAAAAATGGTTGTGACGTGTGTGTAGCTAAGTCGTAATCTTGGCACTAGATGGCGCTACTTACAAGAGATGCCTATTTCTGGCTTAAAATCTGCTGATGTATCAGCGTGGCTAGTCTAGGGCAAGTGCCGTAAGTAACAACAACATATATAAAACTTTAATTTTCAATTTTTCTAACTGGCAAAGTTTTGGAGCTCGACCGATTTTGACACGAAAAACCAGCTATGATGTCTTTCTTCTTCGTCATCCTTTTATAAACGCATCTGCTGTCAAAGAAGCATACGTAATAATAATATAATAATGATAAATGAATTTAAAAATATATTTGCCCGTAAATTTCGAAGGCATCAAAACCTTCAAACTAAAGCACCATCAAATTCCAACATGATAAAAAACTGAATTAAAATACTCAGTTTATTTAGTGCTGAAAGTAAACGCACAATTTAAAAAAAAATTGAGAATCGATCTATGATTGGTATTAACTGATGTATACTTTCTTTGTAATCCGAAAAAAAATCATTCAGTTATCAAAAAAAATTGTAAAAAAATAATTTTTGTTATTTATTTTGAAAGATTCTGGTGTTTAAAAATATGTCTAATTTAATAAAAAAAATTTGGTCTTTAATATCAGGAAAAATTTAACGAACTTCTGAAAGAATGTACTATAAACTCTTAGTAATTTGAGACTACATTGCAATTCGTATCGTTTTATATCTCGGCGTTTTCAGGAGACCGAGTTACTGGATCCCATAAAATGTTACAATTTATTCCAATTCAATTACGGTCCAAAGTAAATATGCGTTAAAAAATTTAGCAGTATTTTTTGTATTTATAATATATTTCATATGATTTGAAGCAATTTATAATATTTGTTGAATATGCATAAATGTTTTAATTAATTTTTTTAATTAGATAGTTTAGTAATCCGAATATTTTCTGAGTTAGTGGAATTTAAGGTTTTTTGTTTTTGAACCCTAGTAATTTAAAACTTTCATTCACCAAATAAAAAAAACCATTTTTATTGTTATGTATAGCATTTATTTCTAATGCCAGAGGTATACAAATTTAAATGATTTTTATATTTGTTTCGTTGAGTCGAGTAGTGAATGAGGAGTAGGGGTTTTCTGTCCTATTCCTGCCATTTGTACGAAAGTCTGTCAAATGGCGAGAGTGGTGCAAAACTCGTCCAGCGGATCTAAGCTGCATGAAATTCAAAAATTTCGATTTCTGATTGCTTTATTTCACTAAACATTCGGAATCTTATTGCAAAAATACATTCTACATTTGCTCATAAACTGCACTTGAAAACAACTGTTTTTGAGGAGGGAAAACCTCTCCGCAAAAACAGCTAGAGAGTTTGCTTCCATGGACATTAAAAAAAAGTATTGATGCTTGTGCGGGCGCCTACTCTTATATAGTTCCCATAAAAGATAATTGAATTTTCTAAAAAAAATTTTCCGGATCTTGATTTCTGCTTGGGATATCATCATAATAACTGTATTTTCCAAAATTTCAATTCTCTCTCCCCTTTTCCAAATTCGTTGCAAAATTACCAAATGATTGGAAAGTTCAGTGGTCACTGATCTGACATACCTTTAAATCTCTAGCCCATTTATAAATATTTATCTTTTCATCTTTAAATCTCTAGCCTCTACTATAAAACAAAGCGTGTATTAATAAATCTTTACAGAATTGTGACAAAACTTTCTAAAAATTTCAATAATCATCCATTTTGATTTAATATGATGATACAGAGAATTTGCATTTATATATTAAGAAAAACAATTTCTGAAAATAAATGTGTTTAAAATCACGTTAAATATCATAGTCATTTAATGGCGGTCTTCTAAAGCTTTGGAGTAAAGGCACTTTTTATAAATCATGCTATGTTAAAAAGAAAATTCAATTTCAGAAAATGTTTCAAAGATAATTGCAATAAACTTTGTGATCACATCTATAATCCTTTTGAACTTCATAAAATTTTTAACATTTTAATAAGAATCATCTCAGGATTTTGAAAATCACCTTGTTAACTTCGTTAAAATAATCAATTATTTAAAACTAATATACGTGTTTCAATTTTTGACAATTACTATTCACATAATTTCTATTTGAGATGGAAAATAAAGAATGCAGTTGTTTTAATTTTTGCATTTTTTATTTCTTAAAACATAATTTTCATTCTTTAATGAATATGCATTATATAACCGAAAACTTATTATTAAATCTTTAATAACATGTTGAATGCCACTATAGTAAAAATTACAAACAAAATCCTCCATTCTTTAAAAAATTTTATTATTTAAGTATCAACTATCTCTTTTCTTCTGCAGTGGAAATTTAAAAGTGAAAATATCTTCGAAACTTTACTCATTTCTCTTCTTTTTAAGAGAAGTAAAGAAAAAAAAAATTGGAACAAAAAATGTGTTAATTTCTATTATTATATTTTCTCCTTGACGAAAAAAATGCTTGATGTTACTTTATTCATTTCTGTTTAATTTTTTAAAAATTTATTTTTTTCCTCTATTGTAAACTTTTTTGTTTTTTTTCTTTTGATTATTCTATACTAATTTAAAACCCAAACTATAACTCTAATAAACAATTTGATACATTTTTATTTAAGCTATTTAAATGATAAGAATGTTAAATTTTGATGAACAAATTTTTTTACTCCTTTAAAAATAAATAAAATGGCTTAGTATCTTTAAGTTTTAATTAAAACTTGATAAAATAAAATATTAGATTAAATTGTTAAAATAAGATATTTGTAAATGTTATTCATGTGTACAGGTTTTCATGATAATTTATTATAGATATGCTTAATTCTTTAAGTGATTTAAATGACAACAAAATTGTAAAAGATGCAAAATAAAGCTTACTCAATAAGGGTAAATGAAAACCTTTATTTAAATGGTCATTATGCATTTACTTCTCATGAGATTTAAAATAAATCTTTTATTGCTCTCAAATTATTATTATCACGTCAGAACATGATGTTGTTTTGGGGATGAGGTTTTTGGCGTCAACAAAAATCCGTAGACAAAAAATAAACATTTTAATCCGTAGGCGAAAAATAAAAGTTTTATTATCTGCACGAGCATCACCAAAAAATCAGCTATTAATTGCGTGTTGTCATTGCATTTACAAAAGCTCTGATTTTTTAAAAAAATAAGTTATTGACTACAGGAAATAAAATGTAGAAAAATGCCATTTTGTGCACTTGATTATATGAAATGATATAAATAGGAAATGCGATATTTTTTTGAAATAATAAATGCGAAACAATGTTTTATGGATCGTTTGCAGTGCTATAGTGACTCATTCAATGAAACGATCAAAATGAACAAAAATATAATTGAACTCGCACGAGCACGTGGTGCTTGGCCGTTCAAGAAATGATGTTCTGACCTGATACATTGAAATATGCAGAGCAGATTTCATTTTGATCTTTATTTTTTTTGTAATTACATTTATTTTAGTTAGAGAGATCTATTTCTTACGTAAGAAGATGAATTAGTTTACTGAATAATTTCATTTTTAAATTTTTAAAAATTTATTTAAATAATAGTCTTATTCAGTAACTATTTGTTCATCTTCTATAATAATTCGTTTGTTTAGGAATATTAATAATCTTTGTTGAGATTCATTCTATCCCACTAAATGATAGTTCATCGTACTTACAAAATAAACACGATAAACAGCTGAGCTAACAAAGTGACGATAATTGGGGAAATCAGTCATATTCTTCAGCCTGGGTGATGAATGAAGTTTCAAAATCCTTTTTTATTTTTCAACAATGACGTCAGGGGTGGATGATCAGTGATATTAAATACAGGCAGGGATCTAGACAGGGATACTAGAATATCACATATGAACTTGGTTTGTTAAGAATTAAGCTAGCTACGTCATCTTCTTGGGCGGAGTCAGCTGCCAATCATGTAAACATCACGTGATCTGACTGTTGATGTTTGTATACTTTTTTTCTCTCCAGGAGAAGCGAACTTGGCCTTGGTACGAGGGGGGGGGGTTGATCTCGGCTCTCTCCCGCGTAACTTTGATGTGTAGTTCTCTAGGCCTGCTACACTAAGGCTTAATCATGCGCCTTTTGTTATTGTTACCAATAAACCTCATAAACGACAACCTGTGTCTTCAAGTTATTTCACCGAGGCGGCAATCTTCACCTAATAGATAAATTATTGTTCAATCAAGAAAAACAGGAATAGTTTAATTTTGATTTTTTTCATGGTTAATAGACATAGTGAGGAATTTTGTATGAATTAAAAATAGTTGAAATCATTGCAGCAGTATTGCTTGTGGGATTGGTTTTTTTTTTGGCTCTACCAACTGTTTTAAGTTGATAGAGGATATTTATTTATATTTTAAGCTTCTTCGCTGTTTTAATTACTGAATTTTTGATTGCAATTACAGAATTTTATTTGAACTATTTATAATTTGTACATGATAATTGGCTAAAATAAAACACCTTTACGAATGCGGGGTCAACACATAAAAAGAAATACTGATTATTTCCCCATCAACACTTCTTATGATTTTTATTCAGATTTATGTGTTATGAAAATTCCCATAATTTAGGAACATTCTATATATTTTTAAGAAAGAATATATGGACAATTTATAATGAGATTTCTATAATGTTATTACCAGTTGTATGTTTATCGTATTTTAAATTCATAAAAATCATGTTGATGGTTTAATTTTTTGTTGAGATTTTTATTTGACTAAAAAACAGATTTAGGAGAAAAGTACATAAAATATTGAATGTTTTTTCTTTATACAGCAGGATGCAATTGTTTATTTATATCCCGATTTTATTTTTCTAACCCTCGGTCATTCTTCCAATCACAAAAAAATTTAATTTATGGAAAACATGCTCGTTTTGATGTTTTGGAATTAAATTTAAAAAATCAATTCCGTAAATATTACGAAATCTAATATCATTTTGTATTCTACCATTTCCTTCATGAATGACATGGGTATTAATCTATGAAACGGGGCATTAATCTATGAAAGGCGATATTAACCTATAGAATGGGACATTAATCTATGAAATGGGACATTAATCCATGAAACGGGGCATTAATCTATGAAAGAAGACATTAATCTATGAAACGGGGCATTAATCTATGAAAGGAGTCATTAATCTATGAAATGGGACATTAATCTATGAAAGGAGAC
>JAOUZG010042886.1:0-19156 GCA_026289955.1 Argiope argentata
GCTTTAAAATCATTGTAAGATATTTGGCAGAATTCTACATTATTTGGCGATTTTTCGCTTTAAAATCATTGTAATCCATTTGGCAGAATTCTACATTATTTGGCGATTTTTGCTGGCGTCTGGCTAACGGAAAAGTACTTAAAAATGAAAGCATTATAAATTGAATGAATTAAAACAAAGTAAATTGGAACCTTGTCAAAGATTTAACAATATTAATGCTTAACTGGCAAAAATGATTGCTCAAAACAAAACATATAAACAATACTATAAACAGTATTTGTTGCGTTTGAAAAATATCTAAAACAATGATAACTGAAAAATTATTGACAGTGACAAACTGGAAAGGAATTCAATTAATTACGAATTATATATTGTACAACAAATTTACGCCAGCTTTCTAGCAATGAGGTAGCGCTTCTTCCTCGTGTTCTTTGAGTCCCGGGCTCAAATCCCGGTTTGGCATCGTTGTTCTTCTGTGTACTATCTGTGAGATGTGTGACTATGCCCTTCCCCGTATAAAAAGGGGTTGTGCAAGCAAATGTGGCGAATGTGCAGCTAAGTCGAACTCTTGGCCTTAGTTGGGGCTACTTCAAAAACAAGAGACGCTCCTTTCGGCTCAAATCTCCTGTTTTATCAGCGGGGGGTTGTCCATGTCAAGTGCCATTAGTAACAACTACAAATTTGTTGAATACAACGTTTACATGAATTAAATGGTATTAAGCGCTCAATTTCCCAACTTCAGCATCTTATCATTCTAATATCTTATCAGATTTTCTTTAGAGCTTCTTGTAGTATTGTTATCCATTGTGTGAAAGGCAGTGGTAATCTAGAGGTAAGGTTTCAGCTCACCAGCCGTAGGGGGGTGTCAGGTTTGAGACATCGTTTCCCCCAAAGAACCATCGTGTTAGGATGCCTGTTGCACGTTCAATTTTTTAGGGTCAAACGTCCTACCGCTGTTGTGGTGAGGAGAGGGGGGGGGGTGCCTGTTAAAGTGTCATCTTTGTAATCTGACCGTGGTTAAATATTACGAGCTCAATTCCCAAAATAGACTGAGTGTTGTTTTACAACGGGACGTGAATATAACCAAAACAAAACCATTCAGCGAAAGTTTTTCACATTGACTGTGCTTTGAAAATCTAACTATAGATTTTGAATAATTGTTATGAGAATTTGAAACAATTTTCCATCATTACTTTTGTTAGTCATATATACCGTTTCTTGGACATAATTACTTTTGAGAATGGATTTCAGATATTTTTTATCACCTAATTAAAAATTTCATTCCGAAAAATATTTTTGGCCCACCATTAAAAATAAACAGATTCTTTGGAAACATATGATTTCCCTTTGATCACTCTTTACAATCAAAATTCATCACAATCCAGAATGTATAAAATATAGCATAAACCTGGCAAGCTGGCGGCTGATTTTCCTCCTCAAATATATGAGTATATTTCCAATGAAGAAGGGGTTAAGAAAGGGTGAGTGTTTCTCATAAAAAGATAATATTTGAAAAAAAAAATCTGATTATGTTGAATTTTGCATAATTTTCTTTCTCCTATTTTGGTAATTGTTGTATCTATGTTAAATGATATTTAATTCAAATGCATCTTCTAATTTATCACAGTAAGATATTTGATACTAAGTCCTGCTCCTCAGAACCATAGTATCTCATTGGAATATATGACTAAAGCAGCGCGACAAATATAGCAAAAACATGAAGAAATATCAAAAATTATAGTATTTTAAAGACTTGATGATGTTGACGCGTCCCCTTTACAACGAAACAAGGGTGCAGAAGGGTATGGACCCTTGAGCACTTGTTCACGCGCATTTCTCCATCTCGCTCAATCTCGTGACTCAATGCAATTACGTGTCACGAGCTGTATATATATTTATTACTGTGTTGTTCTATGAATTTATAATTGTGTTTTAATAAAAGATGGTTGTTTTTTAAATTGGTGTGATTTTATTTGAGGAGTATTATTTTAGAGATCCTTAACCCAATGAAGGTGTTATGAGGAGTATTAATATGGTCCGTCGATGTGCTGAGTGAAGAAATAACAGTATCCAAGGACAGAAGTCTAACTTCTACCTCATAAAAGAATGACGCACAAACACACACATACGCTTGCACAGCCCCTTTTTACAGGGGGCACATTCACACATCTCACAGAAAGTACACCGAAGAACGTCTACGCTCTAACCGGGACTCGAACTCAGGACTCCCAGAACACGAGGAAGACGCGCTACCTCTGTTCCAGGACGCCGGCATTTGACGGATGTAAATAACTTACATATAATCAATTTTAAAATGCAAATCTAACTAACAAACAATTTTATAAATTTCTCATCTTAAAACTCTCTTCTAGCAAAATATATAAACTTCGCACCAATATTTAGTAATTAATTATTGCTTAGTAAGCATCAAACAACACCAGTGTCTGCTATCAGTTTCTTTGGTTGTTATAAGGTATTTAATTTGAATTTTTTAATAAGTCAATTTATTTTCATGTGATGTGAGCTTATGAGGTTGACTATACATGTAAGTTACATATGGAGTCAAACGAACAGTGATAATTTAATTTTGAAACCAATGCAATATCTTGCAAGAAGAATTTGATATGAAATTACAGATTTTTGGACATCACGCAAATAGATGTCAAACGACTTATGCCTATGGGTTACATTCGCTGTTCTCGAATCAAAAGCAGTAAACACAGAAGTACTTAAAGAAAAGTCTCAAATGAGAATTGAAAAATATATATTTGTTTCATTAATTTAATTTTTGGATGAGGAGCCAGTCTTGGAGAATAAAGAAAAAAGAATTTGACGACTTGATGTGCTGTTTGATGGCAAATTATATGAGTGAGTAAGTTTGCAGCGAGATGGACTTCAGAATTGACTATTTTGTAAAGATGTGTGAATTTTATTGAAAGAATATATTTCACAAGTGCATAGTGAATTCAAAAGAACATTCAAAAGAGCATAGTGAGTGAAATAATAGATTACTAGAAAAAGAACAACATCGAAATTAATGTAACTGTGACAAAACTTCTATCAATATGCTTCCGAATTCGCAAAAGTCAGTTGACTTTTTACTCGTACCTCAGTCAGGTAAGTACTATCAGTTTTGAATCACAAAATCCCTCCGGCTTTGATTTAACCGAACCATTTGGCCATCTGACTTTGATTTAACCAAAGTATGAGGAAATGAAAGATGGTGGAGGAAAAATTTAATATTTCGTAATCAATATTCAGGAAGATTGCACATATTTGAAAATAAAACAAAGAAGTTCGATAGAAACAAACAAACAAACTGAAGATTAATAAAGAAAAAGATCATCTAAAAAGAGAAAATATACTTAACACTTTGACTGCTAAGTCAAAATTGCAAATTTTTTTTGCGTAATTTGTATTTTTTAAAAACATAAATCTACATATAAAAGCAATATTTTTCAATATGACTCATTTTGCAACACATGGGGAGATTTTCATCCTGGCTACGAAAAAGGATAGCCAAAGCACCCCACGAAAAATAGTGCGAATTTTTCAATGAAGGATCAGATGGGTGCTTATGCCACAACACTAAGAAAAGATGTTAAATGGTACAGAAAACTAGTATTAGAATTGTTTGGAGTTGCAGTAGTTAACACATGGGTTGCATATCGCCATGTAACAAACTCAAAAATGAAAATTCGTAAGTTTAGGCAAAGCTTGGTTTTCCAGCTGCTTAATATGGATACAGATCCCGTATTTGATGCGCTAAAAAGAAAAAAACCCGCACCACTTGATTGATAGGATCCATGAAAATGGTAAAAAGTTGCAATGTAAATGACATATTTATGCTATATCAACATTTCTAAGACAGAGGGTCGTGAACTGGCCAGAAAAAAGGCTAACTTCCACATACTGTGGCAATTGTCCTGACCAGCCTCAATTGTGTCGTAATTGCTTCAATGCCAAACACTGAATGCAACTTTATTCCAAAATAAAGGAAATAACATACAGTATGTATATATTTTTTATTTTCACAAACTGTAAATATATGTATTTATTATCACATACTGTATATATATTTATCACATAATCTCTCTCTCTCTCTCTCTCTATATATATATATATTGTTACAAGCGAGCAAAACGCACGCCAAAGGTGAAAACGTTGGCTGCGCTTCACAGGATACTCCGCGCCAGCCGGGTTGACTTGGCGGGAAGAATGTTCTGGTAACCCCGAGTCAATTCTGGTTGAACCGCGTTTTCTCCCGACGCTTTCTCCCGGGTATATAAGAGGCGGGTTGCCTCTTCCTGGCAGTGAATCTCTCAAAGAGAAGCGTTTCGCTTTACTCACGGAGTTACGCTGGTAATTAGTGAACTGTGCTTGCGTTTGCTGTTAACGCTTTGTTATTGAGCTCGCTGTGCTTTACTGTTGCTGTGCTATACTATAGCTGTTTTGCAAACCGTGTTTATTGTGCGTAAGACTTGCATTTACGCTGTAAGTGACTGATTATTGCTGGATTGTGTTTTCTGAAGTTTTACTTTTCCAAGTCATCCTGCATATATCTGTAAATAGCTGTAAATAAATTTGTTTGTGCTGTCCTCAAATAAAGTCCATTCAATCCGATCCCGCTACGCTAAAAACGTAACAATATATATATATATACATCTTTTTTTGTCGCATGTTCATTTTCCAGAAAAGTTAGCTCATAGAATCGGCACATACATCAATTTGCACAAACGACGTATACCCAACACATCGTAGAGAGCCCAACTATCAAACTCCAATACGATTTTCATGTAACTGATATCGTTTTTGATAGCCAAGGCCTAAAGTGTTGAAACACCATGGCTATCAGATATGATAGCCAGTGTCCCAATGGAAACATCACTGGCTATCACATATGGTAGCCATGGCAGTCAAAGTGTTAAAAGAAGAATTTGAGAAAACCTTTTTAATCATTGATCTTCAGTTTCTGAGGAATGAAATCATTCAAAAGCGATTGGCATGACTTATTTAAAAACAGAGCATCCTGTAAAATTAGAGAAAGTGGGGAATGGGAAACAAGTCATAGAGAGTGTAATGTGATGATATTCTCTTATAATCAAAATTGCTTCTTCTGATATTTCATAATGTTCAGTTTTCAGTAGCCTTCTCCTGATAGCCGAATTATACTGATATATTAATTAAAAGCATATAGACTAACCTTTCGTCAGATAATGCACGGCCATCTTTACTTTGGAAAAATTTCCTTTGCCGACATCTCTGTAAAGCCTGTAAAAAGACACACGAGTGCCAAGGGTGATCTCTTTTTTCCAGCGATCGTCGTGGGCAAGTTTCTCCAGGGCTTGCTGATACTGACTGAGATTTCGACTCTGGCCCATCAGAGAAGACGCCGAGGACACCGTGCTCTCATCAGAAATGGATCTGCGTGGCCTGCTGAACCTCGGGGGCTGTACCGGTATATTCTTCCGATCAACAGGTATCTGAATGAACAGGTTTGAAAAAATTATCCACATGTAAAATCCATACGCCGAAATAAAATTCAATAGATGAAATACATTAATCTAGTTTATTAATATGGAAATTTCACAACAATGAATGCAATAGAAATATCTACTTAATAATTGAAGTTTCAAGAATTATTACAATACAACACAATTGAAATTGTCACTATAAAAATTAAAATAATAAAAAAGAATGATTAAAAAGGAAATTTACGGTGGCAAATGTCAAGTTATCATGTGAGAACATTATTATTTTTTAAGTGATTATTTGTCTTATTTAATTTAAGCCAATAACCAGTTTAAACCGGTTTGAAAAAATTATGAGACTTCTCTCTCTCTCTCTCTCCAATGATAATTTTCTTAAACTTTCATTTTCAATTTTTCTAGTTGGCAAACAAAGTTTTGGAGCTCGACCGATTATAATATTAAAAAAAAAAGAAAGAAGAAAACCCAGTAATTTCGACGGAAAGTTCACTATTACTAGAAACTATTGTATATGTGGTAAAATCCAATGAACGTAATACAGATTGATATTAAAATTATATTCTAATATTTACAGTATTTTGAGAAATACAAATTAGTAAGACTGCGCTTATAATATCCTTAAAGAATAAATGTGTCGCATTTTACAAAATTGCGATAGTTAAAACTGAAAGAGAATTCCAGAAAAAAAAAAAAAACCCCAAACGATAATTTTCTGAGCGCGAGATTAATTATTTTAAAATAATAAATCATACAACTGGAAGGTGATGTCATTTCATAGAAACGACAAACAAAAAGCAATTGCTAACAAATTTAATTAAATATCTCAAACAATACTGGCAAAACAAACTTCAAATGTCATGGGTCAGGTGACTTGCTATCTATCAATGAAAAAAAGAATATTTCTTGCCTTCAAAGAAAAAACGAATATTTGTTGGCTTCAAATTTCGGAGACACTAAAACCTCTTAACCAAAACAACATCATGTTCTCACATGATAAAAACTAAAGTAAAAAATATAGTTCTTAATAATGAGCGTAAAAAGAGAAAAACTATTTTTAAATTGAAAATGGACTTAAGATGTTTTTATTTTTTATTTTTGATAGTTTTTATAAATAATATATATCATACAAGTAAGTATAATATAATTTTGATATATAAAAAGGCATTATAATAACTTTAATAAATATATAATAATGGCAATCAAACAATACGTAACACATGCAGTATGAAAAATGGAATAACACAAAAGTTTGAACACGTTAAATTAGAGTAAATGAAATTAAAAAAAAAACATCTAAAAAATTACTAATGTATTGAATAAATACATTGTTTCTTGAAATTAAGCAAAAACATGAACAACGATTAAAATTATTTTTTGAAATTTATAGTGTTGACTTTCATTCGCTGAAATACATCTAATAACTTAAAACAAGCTATATCTAAATTTCTTTGGTGTATCTCGGAAACGGCTCTAATGATTTGGATTAAATTTTATATTTAGATAAGATTTTGCTTTTTAAGTTTATACATATAGGTGTCTTTCCTGAAAAAACGCAATTTTACACAAATATTTTATTAAACTATTAGAATCTTTTACCGTTAACTCTCACGCTGACAACGTCATATAGCATAATCTCAAACCCGATTTCATCATGGTAAAATGTAAGAGAAAGCTCAAAAATACGAGTAATGATAGATAAATTGTAAAATGAATACTATAATACAGCAGATCGTTTCGAATAGCTTGTTAATCTAAGTGAATTCCTGATTATTTTTTGCTGAAATGATCAGTTCATATGTAGATAAGATGAAAAAATATTCATATGTAAAAAATATTCATATTCAACCCTGCGGCTCACGAGCCGAGACCTCACCACCAGATTACCACGGACCAAAAAAAAGATAGACCTGCCGAATGAAGCTTGTTTTTCCAAATATTTGGAAATAAAGAGAATATTTTAATATTATGTTCAAAAGGAAATTCAAAGCAAATGGTCTAAAAATAATTCATTAACAAAAAATTAATTTAATATAAATTATTAATTAACAGTTATTGTTTTATATAGAATGAATAAAAAATATTTATATCTAGAATACATAACATAACGCCATATTGTGCTCCCGGGTGTCTATAACGCTAAGTTGTCTAACCAGTTGGATGAGCACAAGATGGGAGAAAGATTAAAAAAGGAAAAATTTCTTCAAGGGGAAAAAAAGAGACGATACAGCATTCAGGGATTTCCAGAGAGAATGCCATCGGTGACAAATCTTACACGAATCTGTTCAATTTTTTTCTGAAGTTGTAACTGGATTGAGGGGACAAGAATACTGAAACAAATGGCGATTATGGGTTGAACTTACAGGGGAATTAGATTATCCACTGAAAACGGGGGAGATAAATTGACAAATTAAATTGTGAACACATGTATGGCAAATAAACAATCACTATAGAATCAAAAATACGTAGCGTCCTTCTGGGTTTTGGGGTCTTGATTTCCATCATGAGATCTGCACTTTTGAGGGACTTTCTAAGCTACAATTTTGGTTGATTTTCACAAGGGGAATTCTGGTCTCAACTATTGTAGGTCTTGAAGAGGTCTTGGTATTTATGAATATGGTTTACTATGGAGTGGATTTTGCCTCGTGAAAGGGTATTTGATGCAACTCTCCTGCACCATTCTTTTTCGAGACTTCATTCAGGCTTTCTCGTGTGCCATGAGAGAGTGAGTAGGCATTCTGTGGCATAGTGAATTGGGGATCCTATTTCCCCACAGCTACAGCAAGGAGAGTTGACTAGATGGAATCTGTGTAGGTATGTCGGGAATGGGCCGTTCTAGAATACAGCTTATTCCTTAAAAAAATTAAATTAAAAGTAAGACTGAATTAATTTCCTACCTGCCCATGAAACGTTTTTCTCCTAGTCAACGTTGCAGTTTTCTTTCGATCAACAGGTAGACTTCCATTGCTGGACGAGTCATCGGTCGACTTCTTACTCTCCTCCACTTCAGGTAAGATGTCTTCGGTGACAGGAACAGGATCTCTCTTGCGTTTCCAACACAGGGCTGTTTTGAAAATATTTGGCGTATCCCTAGATTCGAAAATAGATTTTTTTTCTATAAGTTGGTTTGATAAATTAATGTTCTAAAATTAAAAGTGTAATGGTCGCATTAATGGTACTTATTACTACGATGACATTAATGTTATGGTAGTAATAAGTTTCAGATTATTTTAATATAAAATTAATTTATTTGTCCAGTATCCTACACAAAAGATTACAGTATTAGATTATCATTATTTTCACATAATTAATTATTCTCAAATAATTTGCCAACAACGTTACTTAGCAGTTAATTGTAAATTAAATGTTGTTTTTGGAAAAGGGACAGGCAATGTATTTATGACTTTTTTTGCAATATACAGTTAATTTTTCGTAAAGCAAAGCAAATTCATTTGACATTGTAAAGAAGTTGTAAAACTTCCCTCCCTTTCTAAGAGACACATGTTTGAACATTATTACATCTGGTCAGCTGTGGGACGATTCCTTCCTTTGCGATCGCCTTTGTGAATTTTCCCCCTTTAGCGTCACCATCTGGACGTGAATAGAGTCTAGATAATAGACCACACATGCGTTTTACGGCCCTCTGAAGAAGGAAACCGTGTCAAAACCCCAGATATGACTATTTCTCCTATGGGACCACCCGAACTTGAATAAAGTTCAGATAATGAACCACACATGCGTTAACGGCCCTATGAAGAAAGAAATCATGTTAAAACCTCCAGATGTGAATATTTCCCTATTGAGGAGGATCTTCTAAGAGGGTGAACGATTAGCAAATATTCCCACGGTCAACTGCTGACCACTGGGAATATTTCTTAAGAATGACTGGATGATCGGCATCCCCAGTGCACTAATGCGAAAACGGGAGGTGGAGTTTGACTGAAATTAAAATGGAAGGTTTTGAAAGGAATAGACGACGAGACGAGAAGGGCTGAGATCTGACGAGCTGTGAGCTGAGCAGAAGAGTTGGACAGTTGGAGAGATACCTCGTGATCCCGAGGGCTACAGAGAGCTTCTTTTTTCTTTTGAGAGAAGCTTCGAGCTTCGGAAAGGACCTACCGGAGATATCCGTAGATCCCTTGAGCAACTACTGCAGTAGCCGGATACGCTAAGCCTGTTAGTTTTCCTTGTGTTAGTCGTGGAACTGTTACCCTAGTTGTAAATAATTTCAAAGCATAATAACCTAGATGAGGAGTTGTTGATTTTTATTGTATATGAGCTGTAAATAAAACATTTGTGTTTAAACACTACCCGTTTATTTGATCAACCAGGATCAAGTCATTACAACATACTGAAATCAAAGGTTTTTCGTTAATAGTTGTTTCAAGGAAATAAGCATTCGGCGTATAGTAAAAAAATAGAACAAAATTGTTGTAAGCAAAATAGACTTTATTTTTTTATAAGTGTAATTTTTAATGAATGGAACTAAATTGAAATTTGACTTATAGTAATTATAAATTTATTATAAAAGAAAATGAATAATATTCAGTAATTATTTTCCGGTACAGATAATTTTCATATATCAGTTTATAGCACTACGAAAGCATGAATTGCTTACTTCTTCTTTTCAACGAAGCTGACTTCGCATGATTGCGATAGTTTTTTTTTCTTGTGCTAAAATTCATGTTACCTTTAAAACCATTTAAAAATTTTCTATCATTAATATATTAAGAAATTCAATCTCTTTCTTGATAATGCTTTTGAAATTTTTATTTATTCTCAAAATAAGTTCTCTGTTTTTCTTTTTCTTTTGAAACCAAAGCAACACCTACATTCCTAGAGACAGCTGACTTATGAGAAAGGGAAGAAACATGAGAAATTTGACTGAATGTAATTTTTTAAATTGTATGATGCAAGATTTTTTTTCCTCATGTGTAAAGATTAAAATTCTTGTGCTTAATTAAATAATAATAATATCATTTACTTAATTAATACTATTACTTAAGTGAGATTTTTTTATACTACTATTATAATCGTGAAAGTTTAGATGGATGGATGGATGATGCTGGTTTATTATGCCAGAACGGCTGAAGGAAATTTAATGAAATTTAGCACAGAGATAGATTATAGTCTAAGAAAGAACATAGGCTACTATTTATGTCGATTAATGGAGTGGTTAATTTTTTATTAATTAAAAACTAATTTTCTCGTCAAAAAATAAATATTATTTTTTATTCTTATAAAGGAGCAATTATTTTATTCTATTTAAATTCGTCTGCTTACGAATTTTACCAGAACAGATCATGAAAAGAATTATGAAAACCTCTGCTCGAGTTTTTGAATCGTTTGTTTTTATTTCATCATTTTTCATTTTAATATTATCTGCCATTCTAATGGAATTCTTTGTGATTTATTGTTGTTATCGAAGATTTCACGGCAGAAAGACGTTTTCATCTCTGAGAAGTTCAACCGTTTTTTTTTAATAGAAATTCTTAAATCATCGTTTCCTGCTCATAAGAAAAATTAGTTGAACGAAGTAAGTGTATTTATTCCTTCCAATTTCTTCTTAAGAACACAGAGTTAGATTATTGTTAAATTTTTAATAATTAAAAACTAACTTTCCAGAAATAAATCCTTTTTCACCGCCAAATGAGAAAAACTTCGATTTCTTTCCCCACTCGAATGTAATTAGGCTTAATATATTTTCGACTGATCATTTCAAACGATTCTGTTAATGTCTAATGCATTAACAGAATCGTTCTTAGTGTCTAATGCATTTAAAACAAAACATTGTTAATTAATTGATCTTTCGAATTCCTTTTAAAGTGCATTTGAAATAAAATAAAATAGAATAAAGGAAATTCTATGGAAAATTCTAATCCATATTGCGCTACCTATCCATATTGCGCTAATCCATATAATTCTAATCCATATTGTGCTATTCTAATCCATATTGCGCTACGCAATATGGAAAATTCTAATCCATATTGCGCTACCCCAACTGACGTTGAAAATTCACGGATTTCTGTTGTTCCAATTGGAGTTGAAAATTCACGTATGTGCAATGTTTTGTAATTGTTGGCAATTGTGATTTTATTTTGATTTAAAGTTAAAAAAATGCGTGTATAATACCGTTACTATCTCAATCTTGATCAATAAATAATATAGACTTGATTTTTTTAAAAAAAAATACAGATTTGATTTGCGTTTTTGTTTTATTTCCAGTACGCACTGTAAACACATTAGTTTTATGTTAGTTGTGTGCTTTTCCATGCGTACGAAGTCTCGGGTAAAAGCTAATAGATCTATATAGCTCTGTTGGTCAAATAAAATTTTATCAGAGGAAATGAAATTCAAATAGGGAAATAATATTACATCAAGGTTAAATCATATCTAAAATAACGAAAAAGTGATTAGCAGTGCGAAGTGAAATCATAGTAATTGAGGATCTGCACATGAATCTCCGGTGATACAGGAAAAGTAGTCTAAAAAAGTAATAGAAAAAAAAAAAGGCAATTTTGCACTCTGTTCCCGGTTTTCGAAAAAGCTAAAATAGAACCGAAACCGCAATTATGATTTTCAGAACATATAAATGTTCTGTGCCAACAGCCATCAACGTATTTCAGATCTGTAATCGCTTCTGTATTTTGCAGCTAATAACTTTTTTTCATAAAATTTAATGCGCAAGCAGAGCTTCAAACCGAAAGAATCTCTCACCACACAAAAAGAAAAGTTTCATTTCTGCACTATTTTATTCGTACTTTTCTGTACTTTTTTGTAATTAGAGAGGCCGGACATTACCAAAATGAGAGTATCCTTTATTTATTTATTATATCCCTTTTAAATGAGAGTATCGGTATACTTTATTCATTACAATATCGATGTTCATAACCTGCAGAAGTATTGTGTGTCAAATGAAACAATGGCAATAGAACATTACGTCAACCCAAGCAGTCGAGCTCGATTAAATTACGTTAACAATCTTTTCTGTTTGAGTGTTGACGCAATTGCTAGAGTTTCTGTTGAGAATTATTATTAAAAACTACTCGTAAATAATTGTTTAAAATAAACGATTGGAACTCAAGACTCTGATGATTTCATAAAATATTTTTGTTTTATGTTCAAGTTGTCGAATTGCTCAAGTTTCGTAATGTTGAAACTTAGTGGCGTAAGCACATATCTTATTATTAAAAGTCCTTTGCGAAACTAACAGCTTAAACATTCGAGTATTTTTAGCAAAACTACAACTAAAATCATGTCTCTTTAAAGTTCCGTTTAATCGTAATGAATGGAAAAGTAAAAATTCATCAATTTCTACATAATTTTCTTGCAGACACCTTTTCTTCTCCCACCCCCTTTGCACATGGGTAGCACGCCTGTCACCTGATCTGGACGTTCTGGGTTCGAGTCCCGGTTGGAATGGTTGTTCTTCCTCTGTTCTATCTGTGAGATGTGTGAATGTCCCCCCTCCCTGTGAAAAGGGGCTGTGCAAGCGAATGTGATGCATGAATAGCTAAGACGTACTCTCGGCCCTAGTTGACGCTACTTGAAATAAGAGGCGCCCCCTCAGCATAAAATCGTTGATTGCGTCAGCGAATTTGCTCATGGCGAGTGTCATTAGAAACAACAATTAAAATAATTTTGTTGAAGATTAATGATAGTTTTTTTTAACTGATTTTACTGAAAATAACTCTGGTAATTTATTTTATGAGCTTAAGAAATCAGAGCAAAAAATGCGACGGATGATTGTTTTGATAAAATTTAAAATATGTATTACGTTTAAAACATGTATCTACGCTTTATTTTAAATTTTTAGATGTACAATTAATAGTAAATAGATATTTTAAAGTTGAATTTCAAAATATAATTTTACTACGAATTCCATAAAAAATATTAATAACTTTGATCAAAATTTCTACTTTTCCGGATTTTTTTTTCCTTTCGATTTATGTTTTACATGAAGGGAACGTTGTATTTATCAAATTTTTTCTGAAATATGTACTTTTACATCTTCATATTTTACTCACATTTAATTTGGATTCATACAGATTTCATAAAATCATTGTAAAAATCGGAATAAATGTGCAAATAAATAAATAAAATATAACTTTTAATGGTGATAAGAGAGCGAAATATTTCAAGTAAATTAAAACATAAATTTATTTCCAAAAGTATTGCATTAACAAATTGTATTGTCTACAAAAATAAAATTAATTTTCTCAATTAGTTGTTAATTGTTTCTTCCTCAATTAGCCATTATTCACAGAAATCATCATTTCTGTTTTGACATTTTCTCGATTTTGAATCTGAACTGTCACTTTTTTCTTTTTAGAAGCGTTCAATTATTCATATTATTTTATTTAATCTAAAATAATATAAAAAGTTTGAAATATTATTAAATCCAAATGCAAATTTTTTGTAAAGTTCAAATATTTTTAATACATTTGAATTTGAAGTACAAATTGGAATCTCGGTGGAATTCAATAATTTTTTTAGTATTATTGAAATTTAATTACACATGTGCCTAAAAATTAAAAGAAAAAAAAAGAAAGAGAAATCTTTGTGGGATTTCAATTTTTAAAAAGTCTTCAAACTTTTTATATTTATTTGCTTTTTTCCCTTTAAAATTTTTTGACTGAAATCTATATTTCGTATTGTAATTTGTATTTGTTGTTTTGTATTTTCGTTTTGTAACAACTGAGCCACGAATTTAGAATGTTTGATCATAAATCTTTATACGTTCATTATTTCATACAAATGAAGTTGCCCGCAAGTTGCTATAATGTTGTTTTTGAATTTTATGATTACTTTTTTTTTATTGGTCTGAAAAAAGTGGAAAAGTAAAAGAACAAGTTTGGTGGAAAGATAATATTTCATGTTTGGCAATAGACAAAGATTACATAAGGTTACAAAGAAAAACTAAACGATTTCCTGTCTCTCTATTTTTTCTTTCTATTTTTCTATAGACATAATTAGAAATTGAAGATAGGAAGCCGCTGTCCTTGACATTCTTTCAAGGTAGTCTGTTTCATTTAATCGGTCAGACAAAAAAAATATTTGACACATATTTAGAAGTTATCTAGGAAAGTAAGCTGAATCCTCTTGACACGGTTTTGACTTGCTTTTTTTTATATTTGTACAGTTAGAATGTTGTAATAATTTTTTTTTTCATCTCTCGACGTCTGAAGTCACATGATGCGTTCGACTTGAAATTTTGTGCAGTTTTGTTTCCTTTTTTTTTTTGAAGTGAAAAATTTTATTGTTTCAGACTTAATTGTTAAATCAGGTTTGAATTAATAAAATTTTTAATCATTTAATAATGCCATTAATTAATTATTATTATTGGCAATTTTAAATTAAATTTATTTTTAACAATTTTAATCCAGAATAAATGCTTGCATGTTTTTTTCAATGAATCAGCAGTAAGTATTTATGTGGAATAAAAATATATTTCTAAAAAAGGTCTCATATGTTTACAATCAGAAAAACAAAAATATAATAAGAAAGCAAATAGAAAACCCTGTTTTTTTATTCTCTTGTATTTTTTTTTAAATTTAATATTTAAATTATTGACTAAAATATATTGGAACTATAAATTTTTTTCAATAAATATTAAAGACTCTTTAAAATCCTCTTTAAATGGTGTAAATTAAAGAGATAAAAATATTTATTTAACCAAAAGTATGATGCTAAAAAAATCAAAACTGACAGTAACAGGAGAACAAAATTTGTAATGAAAATGATAATTGAGAAAATTCCGGAGCTTTCACAATAAAAATTAATATACATTATGAATGTAATTAAGAATCCAATTTAATAGCTTTGTGAAACGTATTCATTTTTATAACATTTGTCAGAGCAATTCTCTTTAAAATAATTTTGTTTTGTGAAAAATAGATTGTTTCTATAATTATATCAAAAACTATAACAAACTATCAAAATATTTTTGAACTGGAAATTCATTAAAAAATAAAATCGAATGACAATTAAAATTAAAAAGCGTTACCTAAATATTTTCTGAATTTACAAATCCGAAGTTCCTGCACTTGGATTTAAAATGTGAAAACAATAAAAGAAATTTCATATTTTATTTGATTATTCTCAAGAGAAAATAAGAATCTATAAATATTTTACTAAAATTAAGCACAGGAATTATTTCAAGGTATTAGAGATACAGCGAAAAAAAAATTCATTACAAAAGCAGATATTTAATTTTAGAAAAGAAAAAAAAATCGTCTGAGACAAACGATTAAAAACAATACGATTTTATAATTAAATAAAATTTTTAGGTAATAAATTCTTTACAAAAAACTATTTGAAAAGAATTTATTATCTTATTTATTCTTACTATTTGTAAAGAATTTATTTAGCGCGATAATCTAAAATCTTATGAATCTTAAGAATTTAAAAAATATATTTTTCATAAAAATGTAATTTTTTTAACAAATTGTAATGAAAGTATTAAAATAAAACTCACTTTTCGGTTGTCATGTTTCTTCTGCGCCTAATGTATCTTTTTTCTCTTTCATTGACAGAAGCCGAAGATGAAGTGAATACGGAAGTGGAATTTCGAGAGAAAAGAATAAAATCTTGGCAACAGAGACACGGTGATAGATTGTTATGCCAACTTCAATCTGCAGACGATACCACCAAGTCGTTCACACTCACCGCGAAATAGCCTTTCGTGCGTTCTCGCCAGCGATTGGTGAAAAGCCTTTCTACAGTATCGATTTTTCGTAGATGCTCCTGAATGAGCAACAGATAGGCTGCAATTTGTTTCTTTCGAACGTACACTCGCCATTCATTTGAAACTGCCAAATTTATATTAGATAGAGTGGCATCAAAGAAATTCAGAAGGAATTTTTTATAATTTGACTGTTAATTTTTATACTATTACTTTTTATTCTTTAACTACTATTTACTATTTTTTTATACTTATATATATTTTTTTGTTCTTACTCGTCAAGTAGATGTTTCACAACTGTGTATATCAAACAATGAGAATCAATGCCTAAGTGGTTTATTATTATTATAATTATGGTTTCATACCATGAATCTCATTTTTAAGCTTAAAAGTTACAATTAAGTTCATTTTATATTAAATTCGTTAATAATTATCTCGTCATTCATGTAATTCATTATTAAAATTATATGAAATATATATTCAAGCATTACATGAAATCTCAAGCCTTCAAGTGATACTCGTAGTTTTATCAATGTTACACATTCCGTAAAAAGAGAATGCCATTTAACTCCATAACAGAGAAATAAAATAGAATTGAAAAGATTAAAATGAAATCTGCTATACATATTTCAATGTGTCATCTTAGAACATCATTTCTTGAACTTGAAAGCACCGCGTGCTCGTGCAAGTTAAATTATATTTTTATTCATTTTAATCGTTTTATCGCATGAGTCACTTTAGTATAGCAAACGATCCAAAAGCCCTTTGTCTCGCATTTATTGTTTTAAAAAATATTACCTTTCCTATTTATTTCATTTCATATAATCACGGATTTTCGTTATGTCCGAACATGATATTGGTTTGGGGAATGAGGTTTTCTAGTGTCAATAATAAAAATAATAATTAGGCGAAAAATAAACATTTTAATCTGTAGACGAAAAATAAAAAAAAAATTATTATCTGCACGAGCATCTCAAAAAATCAGTTTTTAATAATACGTTGCCCTTGCATTTACAAAAAGCTCTGAATAAAAAAAACAAGTTAATGACTACCGCAAATAAAACCTAGAAAAATGTCATTTTGATCACGCGATTATATGAAATGAAATAAATAGGAAATGTGATATTTTTGTTAAACAATCAATGCGGGACAAAGTTTTTTTTTGGATCGTTTGCAATACTAAAGAGACTCCTTCAAAGAAACTATCAAAATGAATAAAAATACGTTTAACTTGCACGAGCACGTGGTGCTCGTGCAGTTCAAGAACCTATATTCTGACATGATACATTGAAATATGCATAGCAGATTGCATTTTAATCTTTTTTATTTTGTTGCTTACTGATATTTGTTGAAGCTAGTTTTTCTGGTAAATGCATTGTTGACCTTTTCCCCTCACTTAAAAATATATAGCATTAAATAATTCATATATGATTCTCTATAATTCGGATTCTTAAGAATCCGATTCAAGTCCAGTTCTATGTGGTTTTTGAAAGAGTCAACTGCATTGAAATTTTAAAACAATAGTATCAGGATTGTTTTAATGTTTCCTGATTTATTTATTTATATGATTACGGACACTTCAAACACTAAGTTCATAAGTTCGCCGTGTTCGCCTGTGGTGAGTGCATGGTGTGAAAAAAATTAGCAGGACTCAGAAGACGACGACGTTTATTTAATTTTGAAGCACTAATACAAAGACGACAAATACACAAATGAGACGAACACAGTTCAGCACACTACCGAAAGCAGTAGCCCACAAGTAGTAATCAACCACAGCACACAAAGCGGCCAGACAGAATCCAGTAAATGGAGATATTTCTCTTAGCTTCACTCTACGGCTTCTCCAAACGTCTGCAATTCTCCACTGCTTCCTCGCTTTAGCTGTATCCAACTGTCGACTCACTACTACACGACTGGATACTCCGCACCCGACACGATGCAGCTTCTATAATAAACGCCAGGACTCTGCACACAGCTCATTTCAGAAATTGCTTGAGCTCCACAGAACGCTTGAACATTCAGCACAACTAAACTAAGTTCCTCTATTAAGCTCAACTGTGTAAGGTTAAACTAATGACCAATTTTATTTTATCAAGTATTGTCTGGTACTTATATTGGAATATACTTGATACATCTGGTAATCTATACTTTTCTGTCCGTAGGTATTAAAATTATTTTTAATAAATATTAGTTTTAAGAGATGTTATATCGACTGAAAAACTTGATATTATGGTTTAGTTATTAATTCTAATATTGTGTTTTGTTTGTTAAATCACTATTAAAAATATTAAAAAATAAAGATTTTTATATAAAAAATAATAACAAGAATTTAATTATTATTTTTTAAAGCATTTCATCATAATTTAAACATTTCGATTTAAAGTTATAAACATTTCTTTCAAGTATATTATTCACATTATAGCATTCTAGAAACTCCAATCTTGTTCAATGTTTTACTTTTAATTGTGTTCAATTTATTCTACCAAAGATAATTTTATTATTTAAGTTACCTGTGTGTTTCGAATTATAAAAAAAGTGTTTAATAAAAAATGCACTTACTTATTCACAGATAATCCCAGCGATTTTCTTTTTTGCTTCGTAAAATTTCAAGGGAAAGTATCTCCCTCCCACCCAAAAAGTATTCAAAATATTTTTTTGCTTTAAATAAAAAGATTATACATAAACAAACAACAAAAAAACACATTGATAATATTCAGATATAGAAGCATTATAAGAGAGGAAAAACTTAATACTAATTTTTTATTTGAGAATATGATTAAGATGTAATAGCTTTGAATAAAAAGTCCTATGTCTACACTATTGGATTAAACCGAACGAAAACGAATAAGGCGTGGAGTTTACCTTGGAATCGTCTAATATCTATCGGTTTTTGAGAATTACTACTGAATACTTGATATTTTTAGTTCATATCAATTTCGTGCATCTAATATTTTTGAATAATTGATACAGAATACAATAAACCTAC
>JAOUZG010042893.1:0-10286 GCA_026289955.1 Argiope argentata
TAGAAATATCATTTGTTTAACTTCCATTTTTTATCTATCCGAACTTTATATAAACCTAGCAAATGTTTGAACGAATTACATTAAACTTTATTAAAAAAAATTTAATAATTTCGGGCATCCACTAAAAGATATGAACTGCAAAATCAGTGAATTATTTGCCTTATAAAATTATGGGGGTTACTATGCTTTTTATGGCTCTTATATAGTTTAATACATTTATAAGTTTTTTTCATCAATTAATTCAGTTAAATCTCCATTCCATACAATCGACTACATTTTTAGAGAGATTTTCAGGAAACTAGGAATCAAGATGCAATTAATTTTTATAATGATTTTCATATTAAAGACTAAATATTATAAATATGAAATAAAATAGTAATTAAGTATATCTTTTAGTTTACTAATAAAGATGTGGTTTTAAAATCCATTTTATAAAATTTATTAATTATCAAGTGAAAAAGAAAAATATCTAATATTTAAATTAATATATAATTCCAAAAACGTTTCACTACACTTTTATACTTTTCGAAGATTATTGGATATTTTTAAATATTTTTTCCTTTCTACAAATGTTTAATAGCTACGTGAATATAATTGAAATAAAAATTGAATACTGCAAGAAGGTAGTTTTTTCAAAGCTTGATTAGGAAAAAAAACTTTGTGTCGCTAACCTTATAAGCCAGATAACATCTGCGATACCGAAGTCGACTTTTTGTATAGTGGCCATGTTACTCGGATACAAGCTTTAGCGTCGCGGGTTCGCATCGTGACCTTCATTCACGACATTAGTGACCCGGACGTGATTCTAATACACAAATTTCTGATATATCGTGGCGCTATCTACCAGCAAACAAAAACTAAGCCATCGCTCACTCGAAGCAGCAAGCAAATACAACACTATCGCTCACTCGGACGCAGCCATGCACTCACAAAGCCGTCGCTCACTTGACGCACCAACGGACTCACACGCTCGAGATAACGCTTGGCACTGTCAAAATTGTTCGTCTTTCCGCCGACTCAACGGTGGGGGAGTACTGTGGCGCTAGCCTTATAAACCAAGTAACATCTACGTTACCGAAGTCGACTTCGGTATCGTAGAGCTGGTAGAAGCACTGAAGGTTGCAAATGGATTTTATTAATTAACAATTGTTTGTTGCAAAATCTTTATGGTATTTTTGTCATCCTTTTTCCTTTCTTTTTATCAGGATGTATTATTAAAGAATTAAAAACTTTTATTTAACTACATGCATTATGTAGGCTAATTATATGTATGATATAAAACATAAAAAAATGCTCAGCTCATATCAATTGTTAACCCTTTGGGATAACTAGTGGCTTTACTCAAAATGACATTTTTCAATTCTGATAGAACTATAAACAATTTCTAAGCTACCTCAACCATAAGAATACGATTGCCACTAATAAATTTTCTGGCAAAATGATTTTGCCAGAATTTTTTTTTTTTTTTTTTGTCTCTTCTTAAAAAGATCTTAAATACAGGAAAAATTTTTAAACTTGCCATATCTTCCAAGATATTTCCAATGAAACATTTGGGACCGAATATACTTTTCTCACCCCCTTCCCCAAGAATAATTACGATTTTGACAAAGGTAAACGAAGGATCTGAAATCTTTACCCATCTTTACGTTTATTTACTTTACATAATTTTACTTTTAGCATACACTTTAGGCACGCATTAGTATCTTATTCCAATGCTTGGTATATTTACACATACATTTTTCTGCATCTTTTTTTTTTGCTTCGTGTTATTATAAAGGACTTAAACAAAACCAATACATTCCTATTTCGTTAATAGTATATCAAAATTACTTTACACAATAGTTTAACCATTTTGATGAATAAGTAATGTAAAAAAAAATCAAGTCAATTTCTACTTAGATCTTTTTATTTACTTAATTTTTACTAACTACTTAGGTTAATTTTATTGTATTTAATTTTTATTAAATAATTGCAATTAATATAAATATATTTATACATATGGCAGAATCACAATATTAAATGGCTCACAATATTATGGCTAAAGGTAAATCAACTCATCTCTATTATGAATCGAATGCCTGAGTGGAATCCACATACGTAACGGATATCCCGTGACTAGATCTTATTAGTAGTGATGGGTATATTCATCCGATCTCAGTATCTTGCCACTGGAGAAAAGAGAACGTGTGTTTGCTGTTTCCACTCAACTTCGCACGCAACACACTTTTACTTTCGTGCATTGGCGAAATACAGTCAAGTATTAGTGATCCCTTAATTTGTGCTTCTTGAAAATGAAACAATTTTTTTAGACACATTTTCTGGAACTTTTCGCAGAGGATGATTGATCGTTTAGTTGATTCTGAAAGTGGCACACTTAGGTGAATTCAACTGAATCGTGCATGAAGTTTCCGGAAGAAAGGTAAATGTAAGTAAAAAAAAGTATTAAGAGACGGATAAAAAGGATATAGAAAATATTTTTCATTGTGATATATGATAAGAGAACATGGATCAGACTCAACATGCGGTCCTACATAAAATTGGACTTGACGACAAGCGTAACATTATCCTGAGTATCATTGAAAATTGCTTCTTTGGCTACTTTTTGGACTTTGGCTTTGTAATATTTACTTAATAGCACTTCGTCAATACTTTAAAGCACCGATAAAGTACTAGCTTACATTTTCATGCTGGAATTTTCATTGTTGTTGCATATTGCTACTAAATCATTAAAAGAGAACACTATCATTCCATCGACATTATTACGATTAGGTTTTGTTAAGAAATTTTGAGCTATTTTACATGAAATGTTTTACAAGAGCACAAGAAAAAAATTTATATATACTTCCCTAATAATTTCTAGTATTCAAAGTTCAGTACATCGCTTGTATTCATGCATTCTAATTGCATTAATATAGCTGTTTTAAGCATTACCATGCCATTCAAATTTAAGCCATTGATTCAAACCTATCTGGATTATATAAATTGAAAGCTTTTAAGCTATATTAGGAATATGGAATTAAAGTAGTTTCATAAAATTTGAGAATGTTTATCTCATTTGTAATTTGAACAATTTTTGAATCGTTATCTAGTGTATATCTTATTTATTTATTTACTTTTTTTTGATGTTCTGATTTACAGTAAACGAAAACTAATTTTTGTTTATTGCTATATTTACTTTTAAAGCTACATTTAAGCGCAATTTAAAATGCTAATTAAATTATGTAAGGAAAATATCCTTTTTTTCTGAAAAGATATTTTCTGGATTTTATCATTGAATTTGCTTTGACAAAAAAAGTCAGTTTTAACAATTCCCATTATTTCAATATTTTTTAAAAATACTATATATATAAACATAATAAGAAATATTTAATTAGTTAAGCTTTTTTCATATTTATTTATTCTATTTTCTGAAATATTGGCATTAAATGTTGATATAGAATTTTATATTCGATCTTTTGAAAGATATTATTTGCTTATCTAAACTTGAACATTAAAAATTCTTTAAATATCAACAGCAATATTTTTTAAAAACTAAAAATTCTAGACATAAATACAGAATAATTCTTAAAACGCATAAATAAGAAAACATTTACAAAAGACTTCAATGCTCTGCTTTGAATAAAAAAATAAGGCTCCGGGAATAGAAAGGTTTTGCATCGACAAAAATAAAATCTGATAAGGATATAATTTAATTTTGAAAATACGTTAAAGTAAAACTGATAATGTTTAAAAAGTTCTTATATTTCATATGGTCCTCAACTAAAAAAAAATGCATAAATGTTATTTAATCCCATTTTCTTTATTTACTCAATATTAAATTTAAGAATACATGTCTTCTGTTTTCAGAAAATATTTTATTTTTGATATAAAAAATTTCTTTTGCACAACAAATTTGAAAGACAATATCTAAATATTTTTTACTATAAAGCAGACATAATATTTTACTTTCATATTTTGCAGCTGATTTGATATACATTATTTTCCAATCATTAAAAAAAAGATTGTTGGCTTATTCTAATATTGTTAACTTTATAGTGAATTTTTAGTATTTTTCCCTAAATTTCTCGAATATGTAAATATTTATCTGTAAAATTTGGTAGTTGATTTATGCAACTGTTATCAAAGCAAATACTAAGTATAATTTTTTTAAAATTCTTTTTAGTTGTTTATTCTTTCAATTTAATTTTTAAAATTTACTTTTAGTTTTTATTTTAGCTTTTTTATTATTTTTAGTTAGCAATATACAGCGTAAGATTTTAAGTACAATTTTGAGAAATAAATATAGTATCACACTGACCTTAACAATACATTAATCCAATTCGAAATAGTTATAGAGAGAACATAACAAAGAAAATTCATTTGTTGATAAATAACAAGGAGTTCCCATAGAAAAAACATTAAATATCTATAAAGTACCTTCATACTATTGCTTTTCGGTTCAAGAAAAAAAATCAGATCAAATAAACATGAACAGGACAATAGGGTAAAACTAGTAAATTTAAGTAACTCTTTTTCTTAATCATATTATTATATTTATGGACAATTTCAGCAACATTGATTACAATAACAACAAATTATTCATCTTAATGTAAGTACATCGATAACATATAAGTGTCCGATAAAATAATGATATTGCGTTTGATAATAATACATTCTTATCTTTATTCTATAAAATAATGGCAATAATAACACTGATTGAATTATATCTTTGTTCAAATCAACAACAACCATTTTTATACCTTAAACATTCCAACTTTTTCTTAGTTTTAAATCGGCTCAATTAAATAAACCATTTTTGCTTCTCTTTATTCTTTAGTTATTTTCTTTTCAATACTAGCAATAATAAAGTTTGCTACAACTGCAATTTTACTTGAACTACATGAATTCAAACAGATTGTAATCTGAAGTTTCCCAAGTATTTTAAAAAGGGTAATTTTCTGAAGTATTTTCATTAATCTAACATTTCTTCAAATCATAATGTTTCTTAGTAACTTAAAAAAGTATTAATGCCAGTATTTTTAAAACAAAAGAATGAACAAAAAAGTAGTGCCGGGATAGCCTGGTTAGTAGGGCGTTGGATTCCCATCCTTTGGACTGCGCGTTCGAACTAGCAAGACTGTGTGTATGAAAGACATGGTCACAAATCTCAAGTCGAAATTAATACCACTAGAAGTATTAATTCTAGGGTCAGAGATGATCTTTATTTATTCCAGATCTAAATTATGATCTGTGGATGAATGAATGAAATGCATGAATGAATACCACCCCATAAAAAGGGTTTGTGATGTGTGTGAGCTAGAAGTTAGTTTTCTGGCCTCGGGTCCATGCCTTTAGAAGTTACTGCACACCTCCTTCCGTTGTAAAGTGGAATACGAAAGCAACAATAAAAAGGCAACAAATTATTAAACTGAAAAGCTTATAAGTATAAACTAGTATTGGTCTTGAGAAAATTATTTTATTTTATATAAGTTAAGTAGTAGAAAAACTCGAAAAAAGATATTATACAGATTAAAATAATTTGAAAAGTGAACGATAATAATGGTAGCTAAGTAACTGATCTTTTTTTCAATAATGAACATTAAGAAAGTAAAACAGCTTCAAATTAAAACGAATTTAAATCTTCGAGTCACCTGAATTTGAGACTGACAATATATAAAAAATTTCAAATATTTGTAAAAACATGCAGCTAAAAAAATCAAAAAATGAGAGGAGAATTTATAACTTTTGAAGGAATTTGGAAGCCAATACATAATTTTTCTTAAACACCAATACTTTATGTATATAAGCTTGAATATTGAAGAATATTTTAATAAAAGATTTTTAATCATCACTTAATTATTATGATAAATACCATAATAATCTTTCAAATCTAAATTGTGATGTTTTATATTTCCAAACAAAATAAGACTTTACTGGGAAATAAAAATAACGGATTTCAATTTTCAGTCACTGAAAAACCAGTATTCACTTTTTGATACCGCCATTTCGATTTCCAAAATATTTTATTATTTATAGGGATTAGTTTTCTCACAAATCCGAATTCACATTAAGAAAAAATAAAATTTTTCATAAAAAAATCTAACTAAAATGATACCATACACACAATAATTTAGGAATCCCCAATTCTACTTTCCACCAATGTGTACACGTAATTCAACATACAAGTTTCTTTACTATGCGATCGATTCAAAATTGAAATAAATCATTCAACCGAATTTAGTACCATCGTATTTTAATTAAATACGCATCTCAATGTGACACGCAATTGGAGTTTAATCTGGTAACTTCTCAATTTATTATGACAGGTGACATTTCGCCGTAATCCCATTTATCATTGGACATTTTGAACCCTTTCGATCTGTCAGGGAATCGAATCAAGTAAAAGCTATTCTCTAAATTTGAAATATCTTTAAATAACCCTTACATTTTATTATCCCCATTTTAGACAATTTGAGACACCGTTCTTCTATTTAACTCGAGCAAAGATCAAATTTGAGTATCAGTTACTAGAATTTTTTCCACCATGTAATTCGTATAAGGCGTATTGAATCGTTCCCCCAAGCAGCATTTCAGATCGTTTATTTTGAATCTCAAGAAACCCTTTACAGGAAGTGGAGTTGTGGCGTTTCAATTTACATGAAAATCCCTGCCACATACATGTAGCCGGACCTCAATTCATCGCCGTCCTCCCCGGAGAGCGCTCGCTGCCGGACGGGAGTATTAACAAGATTATCCGGGCCCTGACTTTGGTGGCGCGTGCTGGGATCTCAAGTCGGCCGGGCCTTAATTGTGACTTTCATCCATTTCCCGTTGACATATCATTCAGTCATTCCCCTTAACTATTTCACGGAGGAGCGCCCGTAAACCCTCGTTAATGACTAAGCCTTAAGCTTGCCAATCCCGATCAGGGGGCGAGCGATAGGTTATTGCGGCGGGTAATGAGGGGTGCGCCCCGGAGCGTGGGAGGGCCGCCCCGGCATTTAATAATTTAGTAAGGTTGTTCCTCAAATGCGGAACATAATAACTTTCAAATAGGATTTTAGGAATGGCTTATTATTGGAGGAACGAATTTCCTGTTTAAAGATTCTCCAGAAATTGGCGATTGCTGAGTTAAAACTAAATTCAAAGCTTCTATAAAGGCGAAAGTGTTTCAAAATATTGTGTACTGCGTCAAGTTTATTTGCGGGGGGAAGTCCTTCAAATTTTCTACAGATTACCCTATTCTGTGGACTGGCTCGTAGACAATAAAATCAGTTTTCATAATCAGTTTATCTCTCTAACAAGAGAATCGAGTAATACTGAACAATAATATTTCTGCTTTAACAATTTGTCATACCGTTATAGGTAATAACGTCATATTTTATTTACTATCTTGTTATACAGTCGAAATACATTGAAGATCTTAGAATTCATATCTGATATGTAGATTGGAATTTGTCATATAAGCCAATGGTTTCTAGTTTCCCTGGAGGCATATAGAATGGCGTGTGCTGTTAAAGTTCTTAGATGAAGTTAATAGAATTACATCCATGATTCACTTGAAATTTCAACTTAATAGCTTTTGAGCGCATATTATAATATTTGAAATGAAAGTCTGATGAATCAGAAATCAATTCTAAGCCCTTTTATGTTGAATAAGATAGTTTGGGAATCTGTAGAAAATAATGTATTATGGTTAATTATTCAAGCAAACGCCCAATATCTAAAAGTTTTTGGAAGTTTATCGAAAGATCCTTTGTGAATAAAACACAGTTTAAAACTATTAAAATCCTTTTGATTCTAGTATATATATACTTTTCAATTAAAAATTTCTAAAAATGTATTTGATACCATTTCCAAAGTGATTAGAAACTCAACTACCAGCGTCTTCTGAAAAGTTTCGGTTTTAATGGAAATTTCAGATTAATCTCAATGCGAACAAAATGATTGTGCTGGCTTTTTCGGTATTGAATGAGTCAATCTTATATCTTTGCTAAGGGGTATATATATATCACCATATTTGAATTTTCATTTTTTAAATACGAAATTCAATTGTATAGCTTGAGTAATTGAGAACAAAGAAAATTTGATTACATTATTTATAGGTAAAGCTTTGTAGACCTTTATTTAGTTTTAGGTACTCAAGGAGAAGACGGCAAATATTTTTCTGCATATTTTTAAAGACGATTTGCTAACCCTTGCTCAATTTAGTTGGAAAAAAAATGAAACTGTGGGTAAAATAATAAAAAATATAATGAAATAAAATAGTTTCGAAGTGTAATTATTCACTCCCTGCATCGGTTATTTATGGTTTGCGGTTATGGTTATTTATGGTTATAAATTTTACGAAATGCAGGATATAATGATTGTGAATATTATTTCCTTTTTTTAATTTTTTTTTAAAATTGGAGTATGGATTTTACTTACCCTTTTTTAAGACATATTTTATGAATCTGTAAGATATAACGATTGTAAATATTGTTTTCCTTTTAGATTTTTTAAATATTGGAGTATGGATTACTTTTACCATTTTCATTGTATACGATTAGGAATAAGCTTTTCTATATTAATAAAAATGGATCTCTAAATACGTTGCTAATCGCAAAACTAGAGAACGGCTGGACCAATTCGGCTAATTTTTTAAAAAATATTTTCTTTAAGACACGAGGATGGTTCTTATGGAGAGAAAAAATGAAAAAAACTGCGAGGAAAATAGTTAAAATGACACTTTTCTTATTTTCCCACCAAAAATTTTCATTCCCTTCCCCCACACCAACTGAGTAAGATAGCAGGAAGTAATAAATTATGATTTGTTTAGAAAGAAATGCGCGAAGTCAGTTGGTTTTCATTTATAGATAACGGGATGTTTAAAAAAGAAAGAAAATAGTTGCTTTTATTATTAGTCTGTATGAATATTAATCTATACCTGCTCAAAATAAAGTCTGGGCAGGGAAGAAAAAAAAAGAAAGAAAAGAAGGGTATGTGTGTGTCATCAATATTTCCTCCGTGCGATGCATTTTCCAAGCTGTTTTTAAACTTTCGCATCTCTTGAAAACCAATTGTGTCTTTATTTGTTTAGTGTGTTTACCTTTATGAAAATTTGAATCTCATTATTCTATAAAAACGTAGAACTTTAGACCTTTCCCTCCACCATGTAAGTAAAATATCAATTCCGGGACAATCATTGCTCGGATAGAAAGAGAAAGATGAGTAGTACAATGAAAAGAACATCTGAAGAAAATAATACTATAAATGAATTATATGATTATCAAAATTTGTTTGGTTTAACAATATTTTGGTGAAAAACCTGTTATGAGACACAGCTACATAAAATATTATATAAAAATTTTAGAGAGCATTAATACTGGCGAACCGACGAGTCGCCAAAGGCGGCTAGTCATATAATAAAAACCTATATTTTTAATGCATTTTAAATAATTTATTATTTAATAGGAGTTAATATTAAGTCTAAGAGCTTGATACTGCTGCTTACCGCGGATAATACTTTATAACAAAATAGCAAATTACATTTTTAAAGAATCTATCATGATATACATAAATAAAATTGTTCAAATGCAGACAAATAAGTTAGCTATCATCTTTCTGAGTATATTATATGAAGACACGGCGAACCATCTCCAGAAAATTGTGATAATATTTTGCAGTTTCACTCACCAATGTAACTGTGTAAACGTTTGATGAGAAGTTCATTTGATGATTTGTTTACGTCTGACTATTGCCATTTGATAAGTATCGAATTTATACAAATATCCATTTGTTTCTATAATTCTTACAAATCCAATTATATCTATATCTATATATATAATACATTCAGAGAAGCATTTTACTCCAATTTAAGAACGAAATGTAGCTATAGAACTAAAAATATGCTTCAAATACTTTGAAAAGAAATTTCAGGAATTTTCGGCATTTCAAAGCATCTCTACCGCAAATGGCTATGTTTAATTTAGTTACATTAATGATCCGTTAAAAAAAAACACTAGGGCTATTTTGAGGTGCAAGTAATAATTTTGAGCGGTCAGAAGACGGAAACAACACATGACACCCCCTCTCCAAACTTCCACGCCACAATAGCAGGGAGGGTGCTTGATTGAGTGTAGATTTATTTAGCAGGCATCGGACCCACTTACATGAAGGTTGTTTGATGGGATTGGATCTTAACCTGAAATACTCCGAGCCGAAAACCAAAGCTGTAAGACCCGCTCCTCTACGTCCAACGAGGGCGATAAGAGAACCTGTTAGGAGGAACAAGGTCACGTGGTACCAGAGGGGGCGAACCACGGGAG
>JAOUZG010042900.1:0-12720 GCA_026289955.1 Argiope argentata
TTTCTAGCTGGCAAAGTTTTAGAGCTTGGCCGATTTTGAAATGAAATAACAGCTAAGACAGTTAATAACGGTTCGTCAGTCTTTTAAAAACGCGTCTGCTGCCAAAGAAGCATACGTAATAATAATGCAATACTGGTAAAAGCAGGTAAAAAAAATTTTTTCCCATAAATTTTGGCGACATAAAAACTTTATAACCAAAGCAACATCATGTTCTCACATGATAACGAAAAAAAGTCTAAAAATTTGTAATTATTTTTCTACTTCGAAACGTGCATGAGTAAAATAGTAGTAGCTGTGCTTTGCACTTATCCGCGCATATGCAAAAACTTCAAACTGCGCATTTGTAAATAGCAACAGCTATGGTATGCGTATACGATAAATTTCTTTGTTTGCGTCTGATTTTAAACAAACAAGCACCAAAACTGATAATCTTCAAACAAAATATGGAGTAATACACCCTCTCTTCTAGTTTCATTATCATAAATCGCATATCTAAGTATGTTACTCAAATGCCCCGAAAGCTTCTCTATTAGAATATCACTTTGTATAAATTTGTTAAAAAAACACTTTTAGTAAGAATTTTCTTTTGGTGCAGCTGATCAGTTTTGCAGCTATACGATAAGGATATTTTTAATAAAATTTTTTAAAAATTCAACATTAAATTAGTGCTTAAAATTATATTATGCAAACATTGTATGCGGGGAAGTAAGAATATATTCAATATTAGTGCTTGATGAAATCACTTTGTAAATACTAATAAAATAATTTAAAAACATCTCGGAGAAATTATACATTATAGCGCAAATATACACTCAAAAAATTAAAAGCCCGACTATAGCAATGAGTAATAAACACACATATAATAAGAATCATAAATAATAAAAGCACAAAATAGTAATAATAATAGTACATAAATTTAAATATGAACAGACAGTTTAATGATTCAAAAATAAAAAGGATTGTATAACATCATTGATTAAGTAAATATATAAAATATATTAATGCAAATTTTTTTTCATTTGAACTATTTCAACATCTAATATCTTAGGGGATAACAGCCATTGTTGCTATAAATCCCAATACCTTACTTCTTTCAAATTTCAAATCTAATATCTTTTTATCGTCTGCAACTTTATTTTTAATTGAAAGAGAAATGCATAATACACAAATACATTTATTGGAAAATATAAGAGAAAGTTTAGGAGACAAATCCCGCTAATTCATAATTATAAGAAAGAATAATCAGACTTTTAAATAAATTTTTCATTAATTTAAATATGAAATTTTTACTTTTTTTCATGTTACTTTGAAGAATATTACTGTATAAAAACAATATTTACAATACTTCAAAATTTAAAAAAAAAGAAAAAATGCTTTCTAATTAATTATACGAATTTTATTTTCATGCATTTTTTAATACAATGTACGTTAGGCAGCAGAATTTTATAATTAATGCGTTGTTGCTTAATGCTTAAGCTTCTATTTAATTACCTGGTTATTGGAATATAATTTTTAATTTAAACAACTTACTTCTCAAAAAAATCAATTTTCCTTCTTTGTTTAGCTTGAAATTAATTGTATGTCAGATTTTTTTTTTAATATAGTTTTACGAATTTGTAAACCTGTTGAACCGAGACCTAAATGGTCCTGAAATAAGAATAAAAATTTAAATAATTGTGGCTGTATTAATATTATGCACCATATCTGGTCGTAAACAAGTAAGTTTGGTTTAACTGTCTTTACGCATTTGTTAATAATACTTATAATAAAGCTCAGTGCGTATGTGTCTGTTGGGGCTTTGCAGATCAGATTTTTCGATCTACAGCAACCAAATTTGGCACATGTATGTTTTGGAAGATAGAAGTGTGCACCTAGGAGCGATTTTTTTGAGTTTTTAATTATAATTTTATTTAATTAACAAGTATTATAAAAATTTAAAACAATTCATACTTAAGTCAACAAAAAAATTTTACTTCCTTTTTATTAAATAATTATAATCTAATATAAATAATTTATCTTAAAATTATTGATTTTTCGCAAGAATTGAACTCGCATTCTTCACCTTCAGAGGAAAAATACGGAAATCCTCGCATTAAGCTACTACCTGCCGATTTCAATTTTCATTACAAAATGCTAAAAGTATTGAAAATTAATTAAATTTAATTAATAAATTAATATTTGAAAAAACCGTATTAAAGTTATAACAACCAAAAATATTGTGGTATAAACATGATTTTTGCATCGTTAAAGATGAAAAAAATTAGCTTTCCAATGGTTTTAGTTTTTTAACATATAACTTAAGTTTCTATTTTTAATGAATTATAAAAAAACATATTATAGATATTTTTCAGCAATTTATTTCGCACGAAATAAAAATAAAATTTAATCTGCACGAGCACATTTAGCGTTCAGAGAAAAAATTAGCTCTTATCAACGTGTTGCCATCATAGTGACAAAAGCTAAAATTAAAAAAATAAGTTAACTGCTACTGGAAATTAAATGAAGAAAAGTATAATATTCAGCATGTCTGCATGAAATGAAATATATTTTCTTAGAAAAGAACTGCAAGACTTTTTACAGTATTTATATTATTAATTACCATAAATGAGTTTTATTTGAAGCAAATATGGATTTAATTTATACAGGATATCCACTCTAATCGGGACACAACAGTTACTTAGCAAATATTCAATTACAGACGTACTTTTGAAAAAAATATTCTAAATGAAGTAAATAATTATATTTTTTTCCTACTTAAGTCAATAAATGCTCTAATGAATTAGGAATTTTAAATTTTTACATATATCCTCTTTGAATCATAACAAAATATTCTTGAGATATTAAAATCTTAAATTAAAAAGATTTGCACTCTAATCAACTAAATCAATCTCTAAAGATGACCGATTTATGAAAATTTGAATATCTCGATTCTATAAAACGGTCGATTTTTGATTGCTTCATCGGCCTTCTCAAAGAAGTCAGTCATCTCTTAGGGTTTCTCAAAGATGATTAGTAGATGATGAAGATGTTGATTATTCAAAAATTGCTGTATTCAAAATTTAATAAATTAGTCAGATTTGATCTCAGAAGACAGATACTTTTATTTATTTATTTAAAAGTTGAAGTGTCAAAAATATTGTGCAGAATATGATTCTTTAGGACAAAATACTGTCTAAAATGTAAGCTTCATAATTTTCGAAGCATATTTATAAACTGAAAAAAAATTACTAATATCGTTTAAATCCATTTGAAAATGAAACTAAAAGCTGAATTTTACGATTAAGATTAAAATGAAATCTGCTTCTGCATATTTCAATGCATCATGCCAGAACATCATTTCTTGAACGGTCAAGCACCACGTGCTCGTGCAACTTAAATGATATTTTTATTCATTTTCATTGTTTCATTGAATGAGCCACTTTAGTATTGCAAACGATCCAAAAAACTTTTTCCGGCAATAATTGTATAAAAAATGTATCGTATTTCCAATTCATTTCATTTCATATAATCACCTGCTCAAATTGACATTTTTCGAGGTTTTATTTGCTGCAGTCATTAACTTTTTTTTTATCCAGAGCTTTTGTGAATGCTATTGCAAGGCGTTATTAAAAGCTGATTTTTTGAGATGCTGGTGCAAATAATAAAATGTTTATTTTTCGCCTACGGATTTATGTTGACGCCACAAACCTCATTCCCAAAACAACATCATGTTCTGACATGATAAAAACAGAATTTTATAATGTTGTGAAATTTTTGTCGAATAATTCCTTCAGATATTGTAAATTATGAAAAATATTCTGTAGTAAAACATAAAACATCAATTTTAAACAAATCTACTTTTACTTCTCATTTTTAAAGACCTGTTTAATTTTAGAAAGAAATGGCAGTTTCATCATTTCCACTTTAAATTAAAATTGAATTTTACCGGCGCTGATAGAAAATTACAGGTAAATCCATAATAAAACGAATAGAAAGATTTAAAGCCAACCGAAAAATATTTTGTTAAAAAATCTATTATGAGATCAAGTTACATAAAATATTCATTGAGAATTTCAGAGAGCTTTAATACTGTTGAACCGATCGGTTGCCAAAGGTTTGCTGGTTAAAATAACAGAAATAATACTTCCATACAAAGATAAATAAAAGGTGATTAAATATTCAATAAATTAATATTAATGGAAATTTTGTAGCTTTTTTTTTGAAATAATAACAAATCATTTCATAAAAATATTTTTATATTAATATTCAAATTTCTACTTTTCAAATGATGCCAGTTTCATTTTTACATAATCTGTCTTTAAATAGATATGAATTTTTTATATCTACGAAATGATTGAAAAGTTGCAAACGATTTTGAAACATAGGAATTCTTAGAAACGCCGTTGCTAGGCAACCGTAACTTTGAATCATCTACGTTTTTATATTTCGAATGAACTACCTTTACTTTTTTTATTATTTTTCATGCTTCTATTTTATTTTTTAGTATTTTATGCTACGAATTTTATTGTTTTTAAAAGAATTTTAATGTATACATTTTTAAAAAAGGAAACTGTAGGCATTAGAAAAATTTACCTTTTTTAAATTTTATAATAAATAAACTTTTGTATCAAAAATGTTATTTTAAAAAAATTGAAATATTTGACTTTTGGATTTGGATTTTTATTTTGGATTAACAATAAAGATATTTTTTTGCCTATGATTCATAGTTAAAATTTGGATAAAAAATTCTAAAATATAATTACGATTTTAACGAAGCTTTGGAAATAATTAATTAAACCTCCAGTTTTCTGTTAGTGGAAAACATGAAAATTTTAGCCACTCCAATGTTACATATTTCAAATAATAATATCATAAAAATGTTGACAGTAAATTAAAATAAATTATATTTTCAAGCTGATATAATTTTTATAAATTACACGATGCTTTATGTACAGAGCGCAATGGGTGATACCATAAAGTCAGATGAAGATAAAACAAAGCAATGAATTTTAAAATATTATCATCTATATTAACAAAAATGCAACTCGAAATGCGTTGCTAAGCGTAAAACTAGAGAACGGCTCGACCGATTCGGCTAATTTTTTTTTATATTTTCGTTAAGACACGAGGATGGTTCTTATGGAGATAAAAAAAATGAAAAAAACTGGGAGGAAAATGGTTAAAACGAGACTTTTCTTACTTTCCCGCCAAAAATCTGCATTTCCTTCCCCCACACCAACTGAGTAATATAGTAAGAAGTAATAAATTATGATTTGTTTAGAAAGAAATACGCGAAGTTAGTTGGTTTTTATTTATAGATAAAGGAATGTGTAAAAAAGAAAGAAAATAGTTGCTTTTATTATTAGTCTGCATGGATATTTAATTTATGCCTGCTCAAAATAAAATCTGGGTAGGAAGAAAAAAATAGGGAGAGAAAGATGAGTAGTACAATGAACATAACATCTGAAGAAAAAAAATAATATAAATGAATTATATGATTATCAAAATTTGTTTGGTTTAAAAATATTTTGGTGAAAAACCTGTTATGAGACACAGCTACATAAAATATAATATGAAAATTTTAGCGAGCATTTCTCAGTCCATGTCAGTATAGAAAAAGCACTGGAGACTTCAACATCGCCAAGCCTGGAGGTAGCTCGGCAACGGGCAGGAACTCCGTCAACCTTCTCCTATGATTTTTTTTTTTAGCGAGCATTAATACTGGCCAACCGACTGGTCGCCAAAGGCGGCTAGTTTTACAATAGTTTTGTATTCTTCTCTTATTTTCTAGCTCGAAATATGTGAAAACAAAGATGAATAGAAATTGTACTAAATTTGAAAAATTGTTAATGGGATTAAGTGCGATACCAGAAACTGGTTTCTGTCGTTTTAGATAGTTATATTAAATTATCCACAGCAGAAAGGAAATGTTCATTGATTCGGGAAATAAACCATTTAAAATACAGAATTTAAAGAATATTCCAATCCAAAGCATCTTAATCTGATCGTGTATTAAATCTGATAAATTAATATGTCTTTTATCAGTATTTATTGTTGATTCTATAGCAATGACAACGTTCATTCATAATATATAATATATTAACGTTGAACTAGATAAAATTTGTTTATTTGGAAAATTGAATTTTAAATAAGTATATAGATGAATTTTGAGGTTTTATACTTTCAGAAGTTCGTGGGGAAACGCTATAATATTTCTAAGTAATTTTCTATTCAAACTGAATTTATATTTTTGAAAAAAACTATTTGTTACTGAATATTACCAAAAAGTAAACATGTGTTAAATTTTTACACTTGCAATGATTTGCCTTGAAAAACTTTCTGAACAATTTCTTTTTATTTCGTACTTGGCAGTTTTTAAATAGTATGCCATCCTATAAACATTATGTTGCCAAACATTTTAACAAATATTGATCAAAACTTAATACTAATAATTCATCTATTGCACAAATCTACAAAAAGAATAAATATTCTTAAAAAGAATTTTTTTCTCCAAGGTAATTTTTTTCTTTACAGAACGATTTTATATTTTGTAGGAAATGCAAATCAAGACATTTGATATTTTTGTTTTATGGAAAGTATTAATGCTATTATATGTTTATTCTCAGATATAAATGTCAAACATTACGAGTTTATGTTTTTATATATTTATACCTCAGCTTTGACACAATTAAATGATAAACATGTTTAGGATGAAATTTGCAAATCCAAATAATAAAATTTGTTTTTCTTCTTCTTTCAATTACAATTTCTTTTTTTTTTGACTTTATTTTAAAGAATGTAATGATATTATGCCTTTTTGATATCTATTAAAAGACAGGTGGCATATCTCTTGATGTTGTATTTTCCATTTCCTACCTGTACTCATTTTTCCCTCTGCTTCTGACAAATTACGAAAAGTCTAAATTATCGAGGTATTAGTCCATAAACGAACTGAGAAAATGAACTTTTAAACTCATTCTATTATCTTTTTTTAAAAGGTTTATATCCAAATTACAAACCTTTTACAACAGACCTGAAATTTGATTTTTTTTTATTTCCCAAGAAAATGAGTTACTGTATTAGAGGGAATGTAAGCTTTTCCTTAGTTTTCTTTTTAAATTAAAATTCTAATTAATAATTATTTTTTATCAAGTCTTACGAATACCTATCCCTTCAATTTCGCTTCGAATAAATTCGAAAAATATTCACTTGTGACCGTCTTTCTGTGATAAAGCTTTAAAAAATTATTTCTTAAGACTTAATTTTTTATCAGGCAGTGAAAATAAGCTTTTTTTATTAATCAATTTTTTTAAAAAAAATTTTGATTGATTAATTTTAAGATTTGGACTCCATGGAAGTGTACAACATATTTTAGAGTATTACCTCCATGGTCTGAAATATTCTTTAAAACTGCAAAATTCGATATTTTATGCTCCATTTTATATTATAATTTATCCAGCACCAAGCAAAATCTCGGCTTTTTAGCCATAGGGTCTCAAGTTCGTGACCCGATTCGACTAAAAAGAGTCGTGTAAGAGTCCAAAAAGAGTCAGGCTCAAACACCCTCCCGCTTTGGAGAAGGGGAGGCCAGCTGAAACGTCGTCCTCGTCATCTGACCGTAGTTCAAAATTTTGAGATTATTCCCCAAATACTCCTAGTATTGCTTTAAAACGGGAGTTAATATAACTAAACTGAACTAAAACCAGTATAAAGTATTCGAGGACTAAGTATTGTATCCCTAAAAAAATCAAATTGGAGATATTGGGTAACCTTTATTTCTCAATTGTCCTTGAATTCAAAAGATATAAGCTTAGAATTATGTCTGTGAACACGATACCTCACAAACTCAAGTATTGTGCTAAAGCATGAATTTTAGCATTCTAAAGTCTAACGATTTTTATTGGCTGCTATCAAATTCTTGATCAAATTTGTACAAGGGAAGTCTGTCTTTCTACTGTAGGCATGTGATTATGGTAACTCAAAAACACGGACATCTACTTAAATGAAATTTGCAGTAAAAATCCAGTAATAGAATTGCATATCTGTTTTAAATTTCAGATGAAATTTGTCAAAGACGGAAAAACTATTTGATGATCTGCATATTACTACGAAGTAGTAAAATGAATCCTTGTCATGCCAATTTGGTGACAACAGTTGGATACGCAAGGAATTTGGTGATCATTTTGGCAAGTTGGCGACAAAAGTAGTCTTCTAAAAGAATCCAGATGACCTGAACATTGCATTAACAGAGACCAATTTTTCCCTGTAGCTTGGAGAAAGCTTCTGAAACTTTCCAAATATCACATCATTATCTGTGGAGAGACTATAAAGATGCAAGTGCTGTGGTTTTTTGCTACTTTAGAATTTTCCTGATAGACTTCGTAAAAATAAAGAACTTTATTTTTGTAAGATACTGCTTATTGTTTTTCTTTCAAATACACCCACAAGGAAAATTTTATAACAATATTTACTTTTAGTTAAAATGAATGTTAAAAAAATTAATGAATACATTTTGGCTCTCTATAATGTGTCCAAAATTACAGATTGTGTCAAACTTTGAATCCATATAATCCATGGTGAATTCTATATAAGCCAGATAACATCCCTCGGACTGAAGTGCATTTTTGGCCTAACTGATATTAACCATAAGATTCGGAGTTTGGGCCTAGCACAATCCGCTACACACACCGACAATGGTAACCCGGCGACCGACCTTGGATAAACCTAGCCTTCCAACGTAGCTTCGTTCAACTGTCGTGGTGCCCTCTATTGGCAACTCAATGACCTAGAAGTGCATTAAATATAGTTGTTAACATCACCACCAACACCTCTCATGGGTATCGCTCGCCTAATCCACCGACTCATTGGTGTGAGAATATGTGGTGAATGTTACACAAGCCAGATAACATCCCTCGGACTGAAGTGCACTTTTGGCCCTACGGATATGTTACTCGGCTACAAACCATAAGATTGGGAGTTCAGGCCTAGCACAATCCGTAACACACATCAACAATTGAAAAGAAGACTACTTGCATGCTTACAACTGCCCTATTATAAGACTATTTGTATATTCAGGGGGCGTACAGGAGGATAAAAGGGGGACATAAAAATAGATTCTACTTACGTAAATATACGATAAAATCGAAGGGTTAAGTGCTATCGTTAATCAATAGTTATTTATTAAGATTTTGATTTCGAAGGAAAACCAACTGTACGGTGTTCTCTTAACTTTCCATCGTACTGTCTAACAAGAGTTCAATTTTCCTTATACCACATAAAATTAGGTATCTTGTATAAGGAGACGAGAGAATAAAGATGTAATGCATTGGTGAAAAATAGGAACAAAATATAAATTTTTTGGAGTAAATGTAGCATTTTCGCTGGATATTTCACGAGAATATGTATTTTAAAATCTTTTATATTGGCTGTTTGATATCAAATTTGTTGTTCTTGCTGTTTATAATGGCACTTTTCATAGACCAACCCGGTGGCAGAGTCAATGATTTTAACCCTAGGATGTACACTGAAGTGACAAAAGTCACGGGATAGCAATATGCAAATATACAGATGGCAGTAGTATCGCAGCGTAAAAGTATAAATGCGCAGTTCGTTTTCCAGAGCTTTCATTTGTGCTCAAGTTATTCATGTGAACAGGTTTTTCGTGATTTATGGCAGCACGACGAGAATTAACAGACTTTGAACGTGGAATGTTAGTTGGAGCTAGACGCATGGGTCATTCCATTGCGGATATCATTAGTGAGTTCAACATTCCGAGATCCAAAGTATCAAGAGTGTGCCGAGAGTATGAAATTTCAGGCATCCCATCCCATCACGGACAGCGCAGTGGGCGACCACCTGCACTTAACGACCGAGACCGCCGACGTCTGTGTAGAATGGTCAATGTTAATAGACTCGCAACACTTCGTCAAATAACTGCAGGAATCAATGTGGGACGTACGAGGGACGTGTCCGATAGGACTGTGCGGCGAAATTTGTCTTCCTTGGCCTATGACAGCAGAAGACCGGCTCGAGTGCCTTTACTGACAGCACGACATCACCTGCAGCGACTCTCCTGGTTTCGTGAGCATATCGACTGGTCCCTACACCAGTAGAAAACCGTGGAGTGGTCAGATGAGTCACGATTTCAGCTGTCACGAGCTGATGGTAGAGTTCGAGTGTGGCGCAGACCCCACGAAGCCATGGACCCAAACTGTCAGCAAGGCACTGTTCAAGCTGGTGGTGGCTGCATAATGGTGTGGGGTGTTTTTACATGGCATGGACTCGGTCCTCTGGTGCAACTGAACCGATCACTGACTGGAAATGGTTATGTTCAGCTGCTTGCAGATCACTTGCAGCCATTCATGGACTTCACGTACCCACACAACGATGGGATTTTCATGGATGACAATGCGCCATGTCACCGGGCCAGAACTGTTCGCGATTGGTTTGAAGAGCCTTCCGGACAATTCCAGCGCATGATCTGGCCACCTAGATCGCCCGATATGAATCCCATAGAGCATTTATGGGACATCATCGAAAGGTCCGTTCGTGCCCAAACTCCTGCACCATCCACACTTTCACAATTATGGACGTCTATACAGACAGCATGGCTTAATATTCCTGCAGAGGACTTCCAACGACTTGTGGACTCCAAGACACGTCGAGCTGTTGCACTTCGACGGGAAAAAGGAGGACCGACACGATATTAACAGTCATCTCATGACTTTTGTCACTTCAGTGTATATCTTGTTTTAAGTAATACCAACTGGTACAAAGGGTACGTCATAGCTACTCAGACATCACTTTCACTTGCACAGTCCCTTTTTACAGAGGGGCACATTCATACCTCTAACAGATATAAAAGATGAAGAACAATCAAGATCGAACTGAGATTTGAACCCAGGACACCCAGACTATAGGACGTCGGTATACCAAGTTTACCACAAAACAACTATAGTCACTAAAGATTGTACTAAATTTCATTGATTTAAGTCGCTGCATTCACATACATATGGCAGTACAGACGGATAGACGCCCAATTTTTCAACTGATTGGATTCAAAATTCGATAAGCATCTACATTTTAATTGTCAAACTAGTGTACATCTGAATTTCCAGCTATTTGCGTTATGTAGTTATTGTATTCACTTGTTGTCAAAAATCCAGACAGACAGAGTTTTTGTGAATGTATTTCGTTTTAAAATTTGATAACATTCTACAATTTAAAGCCTATTCCAAATTGCAATAGTCATTTTCAAAGTGTCTTTTAAACTATCCTGTTCACAGATAGATAGGTGCAATACTAAAAAAAAATAAAAGCAGTTTAAGCAAAATATGAAGTGGAAATAATTTGGAACGCTTCTCAATTAAAAAAAACTGACAGAAACAAATCAGAATTAAGCCTAATAAGAATTTTCAGACTATGTAAAATTCAATTCCTCTTTCACTTCCTCATTTTTCAAAATTAAAAATAAAGTTTGTTTTATTTTAAATGCTATGCAAACAGCTTTTTAGTCATAAATATTATAATTAATAGAAATAACCAAACATATAATTGACAACCATTTGAAAGTTATACGAATTCAGTAAATCGCGCATTAAAATATTTTAAGATTTAATTTTAAGAACAATTTGAAATAAAATGGTAAAAATTATACAAATTTTAAAAAACTATTTTAATATTCTAATACAGTTTTTATATTAGCTATTGACTATCTATTGGCTTTCTATTTAAGAGAAAAAGAGAATCTATGAAAAGTAACTTATAATAGTTTTTGACTCTGGATTATGACACTTAAGAAAATCGTAACATTTTTGAAGCTGACATGTCTAGGATATTTTATAAATAATAAAATCTGATCATAAACATTTTAATATCTTTATTTTATTTCGAAAAAAGGAAATATTTTTACATTCTGCAATTATGGACAAAATTGAACCACACTAATTTGTATACAAATTTGAAAAGATGAAAAAATTCTTCAGACTATTGTTCTGAAGTTTAATAAGTGTAATTTCGCTAAACATGGATACATAGATTTTGTAAATTAAATGAATGCATAACATCAGATTCACCTTAAAATACTTTCCTCTTCCAAAAGTTCCCGGACTAATCGACTTCTCTTTGCAAAAAAATCATGAAACCTTAAGCAGTTGTCTACTTAGCTTATTTGTTAAATTAGTCTGGGTAGAAGAAAAGAACATTTTTTAAATTCTTCAAACTTTCCAATTCGAAAAATTTAATGCTTTTCATCTATACTATTATTATAAATGTGAAAGCTTGGATGGATGGATGATGGGGTTCAATCACGCCAGAACGGCTGAATGAAATTGGATGAAATTTAGCACAGAGATAGAGAATAGTCTACAGAAGAACATAGGCTAATTTTTATTCCGATTGATTGAGCGGTTAATTTTTTATTAATTAAAAACTAACTTTCCCACCAAAAAATAAAAGAAATCCGAAAACTTCTGCCCGAGCTGTTTGAATCGTTTGTTTTTATTTTTCTATTTCCGGTGTTCTTTTAATATCATCTTATCTAATGGAACTCTTTGTGATTTATCGTAGGATTTTCCCACAGAAAGCCTTTTTCATCAGAACTAAAAATTTAAAAAAACTAATCCTTTGTTGTTTTTTTCTGTTTCCGTTTTTCATTTTATTATTATCTTACTATTCTAAAGGAAGGTTTATTGACTTTTTTTTCTTATTCTGTTTATGTGTTAATATAATTCGATATTTCCT
>JAOUZG010042906.1:0-15513 GCA_026289955.1 Argiope argentata
TCTTAAAACGTTTCATGAATTATCAAGAATTTTAGACTGCTTCGCTGTTCGAGGAATACGTGGCTCGATGGTTAAAGAGACACGCTGATATTTTTCACTTTTCAGTGGCATTCAGTTCGGCTCTGGAATTCAACAAACCAATATATTTTTTTAATATTTTCGATATTTTTTGTGATTTTTCGATATATTTATACTAAAATACTGCAAAATCTACGAAATTTCATTATTCCAAATGAGGTATTTTAAATAAAAATATTGAAAATGTAATTGAAATTTGAATTTCTCCGTTCGTGAACATGCGCAGTCATCATCTGTATGCTTAGAATTGTGCCTTTATATCAAGATTTTCAAACTTTTCGTATCAAGATTCTTAAAACTTTTCATGAAGTTTTAAGAATTTTAGACTGTTGCGCTGGTCGAGGAATACGAGGCTCTCTGGTTAAAATCACGCGCCGATAATTTTCACTTTTCGGTGGACTTCAGTTCAGGTCTGAAACTCAACAAACCAATTTATTTCTTTAATATTTATATATATTTTTATTTTTCTCAATATTTATACTAAAATACTGCAAAATCTACAAAATTTCATTATTATAAATAATATAATTCTTTTATTAAAAAAAACTGAAAAAAATTTCCATATTTTTATATAAAAATTTTTAATAACAGCCATTTTTTTTTCAAAAATGAACTTATTATTTTTAATATTAAGCATAAAAAAATATTAATAAATTTTTTATAATCTATTTTAATTATTGTGCCATATATACCCTTTTATGTTAATTTCCAAAGCCAAATATGCCAGCAAAATGCTTAAAACTAAATATCGGGAAAAACTAAAGTAAGATTCTCTGAGTGTCGGCAAAAAGAAAGTATTATGTTCTTAATGCTATTTAATGAATGATAATTCCTCTAAATAGTTCGTTAAACAAATTTTTATATTTTTTACACAAATTTATAGGATCATATTGTTGGATTTTATTTATTTATTCTTGAACAAATTCTATTTTCTGAAAACATTACAAATTTAAAGAGAAGTTCTTAGTTTTCAGGGCGAACACCTAATTCTTATCTGAAAAACCGCATGGTAATTGCCCTGCCCTCAAATTACACCTTGATTTATCACTCGACACTGTTCACAATCTACTGCTTTTAGGGGAACCTGAAAGTCGAGACCCAGAAAAGTTTACCCCACGTTAATTGCCGGGGGAAAGTCAAACATACCATGCCGGTTTAGGAACGTTCTGACAATTTCTTATCTTGTAAATTGTGTTTAACCTTTATTTTGACCGCTGCCGTTTTAAGAATATTCTTACGCTAGACAGCCGACGTTCGATTGGTTAAATTACATGAAAAATACAATTAAAAATTTAATATTTTTTTCAGAATTTTATAGATTAATTTATATTATTAAGAGTCAAGTTCCAGAACATGCGCAGTAAATTTTATTTTCTTAGCATTATTTTTTGACCAGGTTTTCACTATATTTAAAACAAAAATTTTAAGTTTGTATTAAGAAACAAAGAGCCCTCTACTTCACAGTTGATGTGTGGCCTGGTGGATAGAGCGACCTGGCGATTTCTGAATTTTTGATGGGCTTCAGATCGAGTTTCAAAATTCCTTACTTATGTTTTAATTTTTTATTTCGAATACTATTCTAAATAACTATTTTATATTTAAATTATACTTAATATATAATTAAAAATTAAATATTTTCTTTACATTTTTTAAAATTTAGTTATAATATTAAGTTGCAAGTTCCTGCACGTGTGCAGAAGTCTTTGTTTTGTTAGCATTGTAGTTTTTGATCAGATTTTCCTCAGATTTAAAACTCAAAATTTTACTGTGGTTTCAGGAATCAAAGTGTCCTCTATTGCGTTGGTGATATGATTGTTAATAAGATTAATAAATCAAAATTAAGTTTGAAATCCCGTCTAAATGCACAATGCTAAGCATATCGGTGCTCACTGCGCATGTGCATACTACCTTAAAGTACCTTAATTTTAAAGTTTCTAATAAATTTTTATTAATTTACTTGTAAATTTTTTTTAGAAAATATGAAAATTGTTCAAATTTTCATTCATTATTGAATTAATTCAAAAAATATTTTTTAAAGAAGAAAAAAAATTGATCCATGAAAATATATTTTCTCATTCTAAATTCGAACTGAGGTCCCCCCAAAACAAAGAAAAAAATCGCATTTTTCAAACCACCAAACCAAACATCTGTTTTGAGCAGTTCCTCAGACTCTGAATATGTATTAATAAATTAAAATTAAGATGGAAATTTTGCCTAAATGCATAATGCTAAGAATTTTTTGTCAAAGCGTGGCAGCAGAGTTGCACAGTGTGTTTAAGTGACAAAAATAATGAAGCCTTCGGTAAGAAAAACAATTTTATTTTAAAAATATTCATCATAAATTCAATATAGAGCGTTCAATTGAAACATTCCTACATCATAATCCGAACATCGTTTTTATATATTCTACATAACGAAGTCACCGCCTACCCGACGATTTCCGGTCACATGATAAAAACACATCGTTAAGATGATTTGCATAAAGGGAGACGAGACAATTTATACCCCTTGGTTAACAAGAATACAGTAGCTCTCTGCGCATGTGCATACAAAAGAATCTTGAAATTCCAGTTAGATTTCATGAAATTAGTATGCAAAATTTTATTTTAAAAGATATGAAATGAAATTGAAATTATCATTGTTGCATTAGTACATAAAATAAAAGTTAAAGATGAAAAGTAAATAAATTTAACAAAATATATTTTCTCTTTCTAAACTCGAACCCAGGTTCAGCAAAAAACAGACAAAAAAAATTGCATCTTTCGATTCACCAGACCAGACGTCTCTTTGATTCCTCTAAGTTTCTAAGACTCTTAATACGATTAATAAATTAAAATTAAGATTGAAATCTTGTCTAAATGCACAATTCGAAAGCTCTCTGCGCATGTGCATACTAGATAATCTTAAAATTTAAGATAAATTTTGAGAAATTTGCATATAAAATTTTATTTTAGCAAATATAAAATTTGATTGAATTAGTACCAAAAATCTAATTTGAAGATGAAAAATAAATAAATACATCAAAATAAAATTCTCTTTCTAAACTCGAACTGAGGTAAAGCAAAAACAAAAAAAAATCACATTTTTTTATACAATAGCGCATACATCGCTTCTGTAGCGTTGAGTTTCAAAGACTCTTAATAAATTAAAATTAAGATTGAAATCTCGTCTAAATGCACAATGGTTAGAATACGGAAGCTCTCTGCGCATGTGAATACTACAGAATCTTAAAATTTTAGCTAAATTTTGAGAAATTCTCATGTAAAATTTTTTTCCCGAAAATATATTTCTTTAAATTTATGTTTTATGTTGAATTAATACCTGAAATATAAATTAAAGATTGATAATAAATAAATTCATCAAAATATATTTTCTCTTTCCAAACTTTCCTTGAGGATCAGCAAAAAGCAAACAAAAAATATCATACATTTCCATCCACTAGACTACACTACCCTTTGATTGCGTTGATCTTCCAAGACTCTTAATACAATTAATCAATTGAATTTAAGGTGGAAATCTCGTCTAAATGCACAATACTAAGAATGCGGATTCTCTTTGCGCATGTGCAAACTGATGAAGCTTAAGATTTCTGTCGGAATTTTAGAAATACACATTTAAAATTTTATTTCAAGAAATATGAATTTTCATTCAATCAATATTTTTGTTGAATTACTTTATAAGATATAAATCATAGATATAAAATAAATAAATGCATCAAAATATATTTTCTCTTTCCAAACTCGAACTATGGTCCAGCAAAAGGCAAACGAAGATATCTCAATTTTCTATCAACCATCCAACACATTGCTTTAATGGCGTTGAGTTTCTAAGATTACCAATAGGATTAATAAATTAAAACTAAGTTAGTAATCTCGTCTAAATCAACAATGAAAATGAATACGCATTTTCTCTGCTCATGTGCCGATTGCGGACACTTAAAATTTCAGTTAGATTTTTAACAAATTTGCATGTAAATTTTTTTTATAGAAAATAGATTTTATTGAATTTATTTTAATTGTTGAATTGGTACGTATAATATAAATTAAAGATGGAAAACATAAATGTATCAAAATATATTTTGTCTTTCACTACTCGAAACGAGGTCTAGAAAAGCAAACGTAAAATATCACATCTTTTTATCCACCATACCACACATCTCTTTGGTAGCGTTGAGTTTCCCAAGACTCTTAATAGGATTAATAAATTAAAATTAAGATGAAAATTTCGTCTAAATGCACAATGCTAAGAAGAAGGATGCTCTCTGCGCAGGTGCCTACTCGCGAGTCTTGGAAATTTCAGTTAGATTTTTCGAAAATCGAATTTAAATATTTATTTTAGAAAATATGGAATTACATTGAAATGAAATTAGATGACGAATTAGAACATAAATTTAAGCTAAAGATGAGTAATAAATATCTGCATCAAAATATGTTTTCTTTTTCTAAACTCGAACTGAATTTTAGCCAAAAGCAAAAGTAAAATATCACATCGTTCTATCCACCAGACCACACATCTATTTAGCAGGCGTTTAGCTTCTAAAGACTCTTAATACGAATCAAGAATTGAAATTAAGATGGAAATCTCGTCTCGGTAAGTAATGTTAAGTATACGGATTCTCTCTCAACAAGTGCTAACTCCTGAATTTTGCAATGTCTGATAGACAATTAGAAATTCATATGTAAATTTTGTTTTAGGAAATATGAATGAATTTATATTAATTCTTTAGTTTATAAAACTTAAACTTAAAGATGAAAAATAAATAAATGCATCAAAATCCATTTTCTGTTTCTAAACTCGAACTGAGGTTCAGCAAAAGCAAATGGAAAGATCAAATCTTTTTATCTAATAGACTGCCTTAGTTTCCTTTCAACAATCCTGACTTTAGTTTTTAGCTTCGGAATAGAATGTTTTAAGCCGTCTTTCAATTTTATTTGAAGAAGAATGTTTTAAGCCGTTTATTTTGAAGAATTCATTCAACGTTTTTTCCATTTTCTAAATATAGGAAACTACCTTTTACCAGCGACTTCGTACGCGTGAAAATTTAAATGTGTATGTGAGAGCTGGCAGTCTAAAATGTTATCGAAACCATATGCATGCATAAATTTTTAACGTCAATTTGAGCAAAGCAAAGGCGTGAATTTTTCGCGCCAGTTGGGATAACGCAATGCAGATTAGAAAATTTTAAATTAACCTGTTTGATTTGTTATTCAAAAGCACTTCTGAAGGAATTGAAAGTTATATTACTTAACAATGTTTAATTTTAAATTTATCAAACACTACGAAAATAAACAGAATCGTTTGAAATAACCGGTCGAAAACATATTACGTCTAACCTCTTAAGCGTAGGAAAAAAACTACTTAAAAATTTTGTACGTACAACTATAAGGGTACTTTTCCGTTTACCGGGAGCAAACGAACAATCGCTAGAGAAATTTGAGAAAATCTGTCAGAATTCTACAGTATTTGCTAATGGAAATATACCTCTTTAAGCATATATGAAAAACATATAGCTCACACAATTACAATTTAATTTCAAAAACGCATAATGGAACAGCTTTAACATACAGTCATTTTCGCCAAAAAAATAGTTTGTTGCCAAATTTTAGCGAATTGGCTGAATGTGGCATGAACGGCAACAAAAGCATTTCCAATCATAAGGTTTCGATTAACAAATTAATAGAAACATAGATAAACATAGATGCAGCAATTAATAGAAACATTGATAAATAAATGCAGTAATATGGAATGCACTCAATAAAATTTAATCGAAAATAATATAGTAAGCAAAAGGAATACGTATAGATGGGGGGGGGGGAATCAAGAGAAATGATCAGGACAAATCGAATTATATTAACACAAGAACAGCGTAAGAAAAAAAAACATGAATACTCCTGTTCTCAATAGCTTCACTACTACAGAATGATGCTTTTCATAAGTAGAAATTGGAAAAAATAAATACACTTACAGGGTTCAACGAATTTTCCTAATGAACAGGAAACGATTTAAGAAATTATTTCCGATAACAGCTGAACTTTTCAGTGATGAAAACGACTTTCTGCCGAGAAATCCACGATAGAATAAATTTAACCCAAAGAATTCCATTGAGATGGTAAGATAATGCTAAAATGAAAAACGGTTATATAATAACAAACGATTCAAAAAGCTCGGGCAGATGTTTTCAGAATTTTGTAATTTTTTTTATTCTGACGAAATTCGTCATCAGACGATTTTAAACAGAACAAAAAAATCACACCTTTAAGAGAATAAATAAATTTATTAAAGTATTCCTTTAATTAGAATAAATGATTACTTTTAATCATAGAGAATTCCATTAGAATAGTAAGAAAATGTTGAAATGAAAAAGTTAAATAAAAACAACCGATTCAAAAAGCTAAGGAACATGATATAAGGTTTTTTTTTAAATTTTTGTTCAGATTAAAAAGTCTTTCTGTCGGTTAAATCCTTTTTATAGTAGATGAATACCGGAATTAGAAATATATAAAGAAATCGTTGAACGATTTGTCGCCAAAAACAAAATGGGGACAATCGAAGAAAATCGTGTGTGTATTTCTAATTTTCTTTATCGACATTTGATGAAATTTTTTATTACCTTTGAATTTATTTAAAAGGATTTAAAATATTTACATAAATAATTCATAACATTTTTCCAGTTATAATCTTTTCTAAATTTAAATGACATAAATAAACAAACTTCTAATGTAAAAATATTCTTAATTTAGATGGATGGACACTTCATTAAGTACATAAATGTAAGAGAATTAATTGATTATCAAGCAAAATTGGAATGTACTATTTCTTCCCAGACGATTACTTTTTCGGAAATAATCGACAAGAACAGTATTTTTTAAAATGAGCTGCAATAACTGCAATGTTGTTTGAAAAAAGATTCATTCCAGCGAATATTGTTAAAACGAGAGCATTTACAGGTTTCACATAAGAAAGGTTTTTGCCTCTAGATGCTCTTTTAAATTCGGAAGCAGATGTTCAAAAACTAAATTTGTCAAGGCATCCAGTTGGTTTAGGTTTCGTTCCATGTTAAATTAAGGACTTGAATTTGAAACGAATTTTTATCTATATTGTTTTAAATTTCAAATTCTATTGTTTCAAGGTATTTTAATTATTCAACTGAAGTTTTGTACGAAAAGGAGAAATCGTTTTCTATAATTTCATTCGTTATTGAATGAAACCGCCACAAAAAATAATGATTTTGGAAATAAAGACCTTAGAATCATTATTGAAGCTTCAGAAATTCCTATACTGAAACCTAGCAACCCGGCAGAACAGCAAATATCTTCAAATTTTTAAAAGAAATAAATACTTTAAAAATTGCTTTACTCGCATTGTCTTCAGGAGTCACCAACCTTTCACCATTATACTAGGGGTGGCATATCCGACGAGGAGCTTTTCGTTACAACCCATTTGATGGTTGTACTATAACCGAATAATGTTGTGATGGCAGATAAATGTTTTCAAATTGAAGAACAATTATAAAAATTACAATATAAATTGAAAATAAACGTTGAAATTCAAACAGTACTGTATTCAAAAGGATTGAAACGTATAAAGTTTGCAGGAGCTGTTTTAATTACATTTTTATTAAATACCTTTCCTATATTTATTATTACTTGTATGTTGTATATCTTTCTGTTGTGTTGTTACTTATGACACTTGCTTATGAAAAAAATTCCCCGCTGATACAGCAGCAGATTTTAAACCGAAAAGAGCGTCTCTCGTTTTTTGAAGTAGCACCATCTCGGGAAATGAGTATGACTTAGCGTTACACTCACATTTGCTTGCACACCCACTTTTTTTACAGGGGGTTACAGTAACACATCTCGCAGATAGCACACAGATCTACCACGCCCTGGCCGGTACTCGAACCCGAGTTGGTCTTTTCACGAAAAGTACGCGCTACCTCTGTGCCAGAAAGCCCGCGCATAACTTTCTAAGACCATTAATAAACATCAAATAATTATTGCATTGCATATTGTTTCAATTCTTTTTCATTGTAATAAAATGCATTCTGAGGTTTAACATATGAGCATTAATGTTTTCTTTACCTTTTAATAATTCATATTATATTTTATTGCTAGGTTAACACGTCTATTAACAGAAGAGCAAAATGGCCGGCCCTAGAAAACCATTATTGCTAAATACATGTGATGATTTTCAAGATAATCAAGGTTAATTTACGACTAGTTTATTATTGAAATTGGTTATAAATTGATCGTTATTTAATGCTAGACAATTGTGCATTTCAATTTCTTTTTTTAAAGAAATATGTGTATTCTTACTGAAACCAAATCTCCATAACAATAATAATTTTTTTCCAATTTCCTCGCTACCTGATTTTTTCACCTTTTTTTTCTATTTTTTTTACTTGTCAATTTTGAGTCATAAAATTTTGTCAAAACATAAGTTATTCTGTCATCTCCTTTTTGTATCCTATGGAACTTTTATTCAATAATAGATATATCGCGAAATGCTGTTTCATAAAATAATTGCATTGTACTATTGCAACTTTAAAATACATTTCAGAAATATTAGGCGATATAAGTTTATTGCTCAACAGTTGGTTTTGAACGATTATAAATTTTTGTTTAGTTTCTAGCATGTTTCCGTTGAATAAAATATTTATATCCATTCATTATGTCAACCATTGTTTATATTTTTTTGTAATGTTTAAAAAAATAATGTCGATAATCTGTTTTTAGGTTTTTTTTAATAGGCGAATACATTTAAACATCTATTAGATAATGATTTTTCATATAATTATCGTATGAATGTTATTTATATTTTATTTGTGCAATTTTGTCAAAATCAATTTTCCGTTATAAAATTTTCTTATATAATTATATTAAAAATTACTTTTTACTCTAAATATACTTTGTTATATATTTTATTGGGGGGGGGTAACCGAAATTTCACCCAATTTCCCAACTACATTCAAATAATCGGCCAAATATGCTCATTCCCGACATATTCCAATCTGGTAGCTCCAAGCCAATCGATCGGACATATAGAGTGCATGCTTGCACGCACACTGCGAGCTATATTATAACTATAGATTACATCATTCTTGATAGCATGCGCCTTTGAGCTCAATAACCAAGCGAATGTTAATGAAGTAATAAAAATCCACCCAAAATTTACTCAAAAAAGCATTATCATCATCCAAATATTGAAGATTGTAAAATTTACATCACAAATATATTTATTTGTTATGAACACCGAAATTTCATTTACAATATTTAATAGACCTGTTAACACTTCTTTTTTAGAAAGCTTTAAAGTTGAGCATATGAAAAATTAAATTAATTTTTAATTTCAAAAGTTTCTCTATTAATTCCTCTGGAAATGCAAAAATGATAAATTCAATAGTCAAGGACAAATAGCGCAATGTTTATACTGAAAATTGAAAAAGAATTAAAGAAATAACTGAAAAATAGAAGGATCGGAATTGAGCAAGAGAAATTTTTACGTTATTTATTGATTGATCCCTTTTGGTGGTAAAGGGAGATTCTCTTCATCATCCTGTTTGAGATAGGCTATGTTTAATAGTTACTCCTACACAATCTTTTGCTATTTATTTCGCGGTTTTCAACGCTAATTCCTTTTATGATTCAAAACCGAGTATGAAATATAATTAACAAAATTGATCCTCATTGTTTCTCGCGAATAACATATTGATGGGATATTAAATTTACCAGATATTATTATTTATGTATTTAAAGAAATTTTAAATGCCTTAAAAACACTTTGCAGTCTCCAAAAATTATTGTTTCAATTCTATTGCAAAACGCGATGAAACATCCAAAATTTCCAGTGATAAAATTTTTTACATTCAAATATAAAAAAAGTTAGTTTTAACTTTAGAACTATTTTTATATTTTATATACCAGTTTTCTTTATCATTTGTTTATCTCCAACACTAAAAGAAATGATTTTGTAAAAATAATACTTACTGCATGTATTGCAAAAAAATTTATAAAATACCGCACTTTAAATTTTTAAAAAGCATCATATTATTTTAGATTATCTGTAGTAAGTTTGTAGAACTAGCTTAAAAAATCGGCAATTTCGCGAAACGAAAAACCTTTATTTCCGCATTCATTCGTCTTGCCAGAGGTCCTATTGACTTTAATATTTCAGTTCACTTTTGCAATATCTTAATATTAACTAGAAGCTCACAACACTCAACACCATTAAACCCCCCAATCCTTCATAAATATTGAAATGCGCCTATTGACGACTATATATATTTAAAAAATTATTTTAGAAAACAATTTATATAGAAATGTTTTTGGGAATAATTTTAAAGAACAAAAGACTATGAAAAGGGTTCTCAAAAAAAGTCAATTGTTCCTTTCATCTTTCTTTGCCCGTCCAAAATGTCTTTTAGTATATGTTCTATTTACCGAATGATATAAAGAATTTACTTGAATAGAACTATTGCTTGATTAATTTCAGTATGAAAATTCAAATTCATTCCGAGCTAATTCATTCCGAGCTTTTTATGTATTCAATTTTTTTTTTCCTACACGGCATATGCGGTAAGTTATAAAAATTAGCGATATTAATATCCAAATTCAACAAATGGAATATAATTCCGAATAATTTCTTCTTAGATATCTGACGGATATAATTTTCTCAAAATGTAGAATATCTATCTTTATTTATTTTTTTGCCTACAAAATAGCCAATTCTCATGCATCGTGTAAAGTGGCTAATATTTCAAAAAAATATCTTAGTTTCCTCGTTCACACGGAGGTTAATGCATAATATAGAATTTCACGTTTCACGGATTAAACACTCAAAGGATAACGCCTCCCCAAATATTTAGTTATGCAAAACCGTAGTTTTGGATCAAAATTCGAAGTAGACTGTGAGTAATCGGCAATTTATTTTCACCTCAGCAGTTTCGGCTCGACCGAGGATTTAGACAAATCAGTTCAACTTTATCGGACCATAACATGCTCGACGAATTACTGAATTTTTTTTATTGTCTAAATTTGATTTTAAATAGAAAATTTTCTCTTGGCGAAACTCTTTTTAAAAATATCATATTAGGGTGAAAAATTCAGGCAGAGTCGATTCTATATTTAATTCAGATTTGTTTGAATTTATTGTTAAGGTTGTGGCCTTTTGAGAAGTTAAAATATAACTGAAATACTCCGAAAAAATGGGTGGAGTTCCGATATGGAAAAATTACTCCGCCGTAGCTTTTAAATTATCATTGATCTGCCGCGCTGATACCAGAAACGATATTTTACAACTCCTGCACCACTCTAAATTAAAGTCTGACAAATGTGGAGTTTTTTTAGACTGGTCTTCCAAATTATCAATTCTATTGTGAATAGAAGTAGGAAAAGAAAGAAAGGAAATGAATATTTTTTTTCCAGGTTCGGTTTCGATTCGATTTTAACTTTAAATTTTTTTTGCTCGTCACAACATCGGTTCATGGTGGAAGTCGAGGCAGTGTAGAGACAAACCATTTTGGAAAATAACTATTCGATTGCCGACTTTAAAATTTCAGCAGCATATTTATGAAAATTTATAAAACGGCTTAAAATTTTCCAATTTAGAAGTCAGGCAAAGAAAGACGTCGCATCGAGTTGATTGGACATTCTCGGTCGTTAAGCGCCCCATTCGAAAACCAAAACCTTAACAAAATCTTCGAATACTTTTTTACCGGAAGTAGTTCTTTACTTCTTCCCCCAATTGATTTCGTACTTTTCGCATCCCTTATTCCCTAATTTAATTGCACTTTTAGCGACGAGTTCTAATTAGAGGCTAAATCAATCTTTTTGGAACAAAGGATTCCTACAAAGAATCGATAAATACTGCGATATTTTTCGAACAAAGGCCCAATGCATTATTTGCAATTGTTAAAGATGCACTTCTCAATTCTAAATTTATATTCATTACAATAGAACTAAACATTTTTCCTCTTCCACAATTAATCATGTGGCTTATTTATAAACCTTTATATTTTTATAATTCATTATAAATTTTTTCCCTAGCCTTGTATTTATATCTAAGTATACATTTAATTTATCGACGTTTTTATCTCACCCATGCTTTTATTAAAATGCGAAAATATTTTTTCCCTACAACAGATAATTCTTGCACGATTATGTTTAGCTATTTCAATATTACATGTGTAAGGTCTGTATGATATACTTAATTAGTATTTACCATCACAAAGTTAAACTGTATAATTTGCCACTTATAGATTAATATTGCAATCGGATATCACTATATAATGACTGCATAATTTCATAATTTTTATTACATACAGAAACTATTTTCTGTTAAGCTAAATTATGTTTCCAAGACTTTCTCGGACTAAAAGTTTAATTTAAAGTTAAATTCCAAAGTACTTCAAATCGGAGTATTTTTCCTTTTTAGTAATAGGTGTTTTACTTCCAAATTATCTTTTAAAAGTTACTTGTCTTCAATATTCAGGTTTTCAGAAACGAAATGCAAAAAATGTAAATATGTGTAACTTAAACCACGACTTAATTTAAAAAGCCGAGTGACCTTTAATTTATAATTAAAAGAATTTTAGAGGCGTTTATTTCCATTGATGCAAGAAGGAAAGGCACCATCCATTAAAAAGTGTAGAAATAGAAAACGAAATTCGCATTAAACCTTGCATTTCATTTGAATCGATTTCTTGCCAATTAGACATTTGAATTTATTAGATATTCGATTTTAATTAATCCTCGAACTAATTAAATACTCATTCAAGCGATGAAAGAAAGTGGCTTGGACGTTTAAGGTGATAAATTCTAGGTCTTTAACAAACGGCGGTTTAGCGGAATTTAAATCTATGAATTGAAGGATGATTTATTAAAATTAAATCCTTACTAATCCTATCGAAAATAGTGTGGACTACAATTTAGGATAATTTAAGCAAGTGCATTCCTTCTTTTTAAAAGAATGCATCTTATTACTAGAAACTATTTTTCCAATTAAATAAAAGGTCATTTGAATTTAAATTTTAATGCTCACAAGTAACTGCAATTAAACCTGATCTCAAGCTTAGTTGATTGTTTAATTAAGAAATACTTTAAGGATCAAATTAATATATCAAAGAAATTTTTGTTTAAGTTAATAAATACTCAAATTAACATTAAATTACTTGTTTAAATTTTTTAAAAAAATTTAATGGGAGACAAACCTTTGACCAAGAAAATTATATCGATTTATACATTACACTAGTCTAATAACGAATGCATCAAATGTGAACTATGGGAAATAAAAGAAAACACACAGAGAGAAGAGCGCGCACGTACTGAAACCACGCAGCAATCGCATTCCAGCTCATAAATAGGCGTCTGGATACGAGAGTTGCGGGGTTATAAGGAAAGCCCAATGTTGGCTACATAATTTCCTCTTTTTTTCTTTTGCAAGAGGATCGTGATATATTTCTTTTTTCACAATGTAAGAACAAGAGGAAGAAAGGCAAAGTAATCAATGAATAGTCTTCACAGTTTGCCAAAGTCCGAAGAGCAATAAGTAAAGCACTTTGTCTTTTCAGAGTTCATTGGAAAATTCTTCACATCATTCCCAAAGTCATTCAAATTTTTGTAGAATGCCTTCGTAATATTTTCTAGCTGATGTTTCCCTCCGGAGAGTGACATTGCATACTCATCGGAATGGCCAAGACTCACATCCGTCCAGCAACAGTAAGTCCACGTGAAATAATGAAAGAGAAAAAGAGATATTAATAGCAAACCACAAAATCATACAACAATATAATGAAAAGATGTAAATAATAATTAAAACAACAATGACCTTAATTTCAAAGTTATTCATAAACAGTTTAACAGTTCAATTAGGATGTAACAATTTGCAAGTGGAAGTGTGTTTTTGAAGGTAAACATTTTAAATCATTGTCTTTATGCAATGCTCAATTTTCCTTAGTGATCAAGATTGGCCAAACGCAATTTTTTCATTGTCCTTTTTGGAGGTTTAGCAATGTTTTGGATGCTTAATGAGGTGTTTTCTATCGGTATCAACGGATTTCACCACATTCTATCAATAAATGGGGTAGTAATTTTTTTATATAAAAGTAACCGATTTTACTTTTTAGATTAAATTTTTTATAAAAGTCATTCTCGAAACGTTTTTTTTTAAAGTTGTAACCTAATACGAGCGAAAAATAGGCATTATGTTAATAATTTGATGTAAGTTATTTAGGAATTTTCAAACTCTTTAAATTGAAAATTCTACAACGGAGTTGATTGAAAAACAGATGCGCCTGAAGGTTGTGTTGGGTAAATTTGAGTCCCATCATAGTATTTAAAAACATTTATACATGGCTTATATTAGATTTAAAACATAATCTTTCCGAAACGAAAGATGGTTGGAGGATCAAATACGGAGATATTCTTACAAACGGAGAAATATCAGTGTGGTATCATATTTTCCGAGCATCTTTGCTGTTGCTTCTTATGTCACTTATCATAAACAACCCTCACATGGAATCAGTAAATTAAGCCGAGAAAACGTCTCTTGTTTTAGTTTTATCATTTAAGGGCAAGGGTAGGTCTCAGCTATTGATGCGTTACAGTCGCTTTCACAATACCTTTTTACGGCGAGGGGGGCACAAGATACAGATAGAACAGATGGAGAACAACCATGCCCAAACCGGGACTCCCAAATCCCGAGAAAGAAGCGCTACACGTATGTAAACCAGGTCTTAACTAGGCATAAACAAAGCAAGTGGGAAGATATTTGAAGTACTTGCCCCCTCCACTAACTTTTCACCATATCCACAATTAAACACTTTTTCAATTAAACTTCATAGTGATGAGAATCAAATAAGCAATTTGGCCCTCTGAAGATAGATCAATCGGATCCAAAATTCGACTAACATTTAGTTATAATAGTATATGCCAAATCTCATCCATTTAGTTAGTTTTAGTGCTATTTACATTTTCAAAAATTAAATCTAAACCGAATCCATCTAGTTTTCTTTTCGTTTGATAGTTATATTAATTTACATTCAGACTGCCGATCAGATATTACTGAATAGATTTTGAACGAAATTTGATAAAATTATACAAAATTAATAGAAAAACACTATAAAATTTTTGATTAGTCTAACTCAAAATGTTTTTGAGGTATACGCATCGCAGAAGGACACGATGACAAATATTAGTTTGGTGTGTCTTTTACTTCGATTTAATGCAATCAATTAAAGCGAAATTCGAGTCATTTCTCGCTAATAATTTCTAAAGTGCAATTTCCTACCAATCAATTGCTTAAACCATTTGACGCATTCCATGTCTTAGACAGACAGCCAAAATTAGTCTGCCGACTGGCATTCATTATGCTTGTCTTTCAGTTATCGCGTTGTACTGTCCTAAAATGGAGATAGATGGCGCTGTCCGCGCTCGACGA